>VMBQ01001623.1:37496-88794 GCA_007657795.1 Dreissena rostriformis | reverse complement strand
CAAATCTGATCATAAATAAAGAAGTTATGGCAATTTTAGCAAAGTTGAATACTTTGACCTTGACAGCTAAAGTCATTCAAAGGTCAAGGTCAAATTCAAGTTGCCAGGTACAGTAACCTCATAATAGTAAGAAAGTATTTGAAGTTTGAAAGCAATAGCCTTGATACTTTTGAAGTAAAGTGGATCTAAACACAAAATTTACCTAATATTCAAGGTTACTAAGTCAAAAAAGGGCCATAATTCTGTCAAAATGCCAGTCAGAGTTACATAACTTTGCCTGCACAATCCCCTTATGATAGTTAGCAAGTGTTCCAAGTCTGAAAGCAATAGCTATGATACTTTAGGAGTAAAGTGGACCAAAACACAAAACTTAACCAAGTTTTCAAGTATAAAGGGCCCATAATTCCGTCAAAATGCCAGTCAGAGTTACATAACTTTGCCTGTACAGTCCCCTTACGATAGTTAGTAAGTGTTGCAAGTATGAAAGCAATAGCTTTGAGGACCACGACAATGAATCGAACACCTTTTCAAAGTTTATTAGGAGAAGTAAACCCAGGATCTCATTTTCTTCAGTATAGTGCAAAATGTCATAAAATTACCTTGTATTTTCCCCTATGTCATTCCCTTTAATGAAACCAGTCTGGTCGTTATGACCGAATGAGCTTGTCCATAAATAATTTAAATCTATTAGCTATAACTCCAGAGGGAATTTTGTACACAGTATTTAAAAGAGTAATAGGGCGCCAATTTTGTATAAAAAGCCTTGATTTATCACCCTTTGGAATACAGGTTATGATACATTGAGTTTGTGTAAGATAAATTTCCACAATTGAAAGCTTCATTTAAGGATCA
Source organism: Dreissena rostriformis (assembly GCA_007657795.1). NCBI lineage: Eukaryota > Metazoa > Mollusca > Bivalvia > Myida > Dreissenidae > Dreissena > Dreissena rostriformis. The sequence continues at coordinate 87,942 of VMBQ01001623.1, read as the reverse complement.
GACAACAAAGGTACCAATTTTTTTCCAGAACATTTTATAAAAATCTGCATAGAAGCAAGAACTTCCTGGGCTTTTATTATTTGAGAACATTTTATAAAAATCTGCATAGAAGCAAGAACTTCCTGGGCTTTTATTATTTGACATATTTTTTAAAACTGTTGCAGGTTCCTTTAAAGTTATTATACCTTCAATTGAAATGTCCTGGTTTAATTTTGGACAATTAATTCCTTTTACATAGTTATTAAAGTCATCAGCACTATATTCAGTTTTTTGCTTATAAAGAGATTGATAATAAGATGCTATTGTATTTAGGATACATGTTTGGTCAGTTATGTCACTATCATCTTCATTTTTTAGTTTATATATTGTTTTTGTTATTGCATTGTTTTTTTCTAGGCTGCAAAAATATTTAGTTGGCTTTTCACCTTGTAAAGTCCACTGAAATTTGGATCTTATCATACATCCTTTTAATTGTGTACTTTGAATATTATTTATTTCAGATTTCAAATTGTCTAATTCTTCAATATTCTCATTTGAAAAGTTTTCTTCCAACTCCTTAATTCTAGTTAATAATTTGGTTTCTATATGTTTTGTTTCCTTTTTTATATAAGATCCATATGAAATAGACTTGCCTCTTAGTTCCATTAGAAGAGTTTCTAAAAACAGCTGATCACTAATAGTAAACTGTAATTCACTGTCAGTAATTTCATTAATATTTTGATGGTTATAAATGGGTAGTGCATATTGAAGTTTAATATCATCATTTTTTTTATTATTATTTCCTGCACATACACAATGTCTGACAGTAGAGAATTATTATGTTTCCAAAGACCTGATTTATGAGAAAAATTGCTAAAAGATTATATGTTTAAAGTAATTATTGAGTGATCTGATTGAAGACTTTGTTCAATTTCAGTGGATTTAAAGTGTTTTTTTTTACTGATTAAAGTGTCGGAAGGGATCTACAAGATTGTAGCAATTAATTAAATCTAAGACTTTATTGCGAGCCTTAGGGTTATTAATATTTTTGAAATTATAATAATCTATTACAGGATCAATAACAATATTAAAATCGCCACAAATGATAAAAGAATAATTTTCAAGCCTTTTAATAGTTTCAAAGATATCAGTAAAAAATGAGGGGGAGTCAATGTTAGGCCCGTATAAAGTTAGCAACGTAAAGCGGTATTCACTAACAGAAATATCAATTGCACAAAAATTACTGTTGGAATCAGCAACAGAGTTATGTATTTTATAATCTGTGCTATTNGATATTTTTGTAATTATAATAATCTATTACAGGATCAATAACAAGATTGAAATCACCGCATATGATAAAAGAATCATTTTCAAGCCTTTCATTAGTTTCAAAGATATCAGTTAAAAATGAGGGGGAGTCAATGTTTTTTGCCCGTATAAAGTTAGCAACGTAAAGCGGTATTCACTAACAGAAATATCAATTGCACGAAAATTACTGTTGGAATCAGCAACAGAGTTATGTATTTTATAATACATATACATTTAGTATGTTTATCAACGTTTATCTTCTATAGGATATCATGCTATAATCTGTCATTATGCCGATGATGGGTTTCCGAAGCAACAGCGTATTGTGGTTATCTAAGGTTGGTACGTTTATAAATAATTGGATAGTTTATAGTATAGTTTTGTTCTGTGCATTGCCATTGTTTTTTTTATAAATAATGTCACTTCTATTCCTGGTTATGTTGTATTTTAAGTGGCATTTTTGATAATATTAAAGAAACGAAACGAAAAGAGCACGTGATCGAAAGTCGGTACATCGTACATGAATAGGCAAACCGCCTCAACCGTATTATTGAATAACGACTTAAATGTGCTATGTTAAAGCGCTTGCTTCGATAATACTCGCTTAATGGCCTTTTTATCTGTTCGGTTTACGTTTAAACACTCGTGGATAAGGAAGTTAAATTTACTACAGACGGACAAGTGCTTTGTCAAGCAGAACATTCGTGTGCGCTATTGAAACCAAACCAAATTCAGTATGTATACATAATCGTGAATAAAGTGTTATATTACGAAATCGTGGTGTCTCAGTATTAACAGGTATGTGAGTTGTATTGTTTGCTTATATTGATTTACATATAACACATTTGAATATACATTTTTAGTTGGTGAACACTTATCTTTAATTTGCAGTTAGCATGTTTATCAACTTATATTAACTTATATCACTTATTATAATGTGCCATTAAACGGATTATATGTATTCAAAACAACAGTTATTTTCCTTATCTAGAGTTTGCAAATCTTAAAATAATTTGACAGTTTATGGGATAGTTCTGTCCTGCGCATGTTCATTCTTTCTTGTTGACAAATAAATAGTATTCTGGAATTATGTTTACAAACGTGTGAACATTGTGGTATCTAAACAATAAATGAGAAATGCAAAGTTAATATACAATATGTACACATGTATTGTGCTGTTACATGTTCAAACAGGCCAATATGGTAACCTACCTTTAAATCGTTAACATTATTGAATATTGTTCGAATAGTTCAAGCTATTTGCTGGCGATTGTATAGGCGTTTGCGTCTGTTTAATATTGTGATTAATGTAAACGCGCTTCTAATAGATATACTTACTAAACTCGATAAAAGCGTGCAATGGCATTGTTTAAGGTCACTGACAAATTTCCATACCTCTCAACTTAAATTATGCCCCATTTTTTTTCTTAAAAATTGCAGTTAACGTTTGCAACAACTCAATATCATTAGATCTACTAAATATAATGGCATAAAACAATACATACAGCGTTGAAGTGCTTATGAACAGCAACTGTTCAAGACCTATAAGTGTGGCAAGCATTTGATCAGAATTATGATCAAGTTTGTACTTAAAAGTAAAATGATAAACGTTAGGTTTGAGTGCAAGTTACAATTCAGATTAATGTTTGCATTCAGATAGTTAATACATATTTCATCACTTCATATATTGAATAAAGATTTTCTTCGGGATCATCATTGGAGGCTACTGACTGAGACTATTTTGTTCGTGCAATAACCCCATATCGATACATCTACTGCATATATTAAAATATAACTTTGAATTTGTGATCAGGGTCTTTCGTAACAGTCCCTTACTATAAAGTACAGTTATGACTAGCCTTTTAGTTGAATTATGTCATCCTGTTATTATTAGAAAAGTTTGTTTATGTTTGCGTTCAATATAAAATTCAGTTTAAATGTTGGTTGCAACAAGTCAATATCTAAGTTCCTTCTACAAATATTCAATAAAAACAGTTCCATCTAAATGTGAGCTTATATAGAGGTATTGTTTGGAATTTTATTTGTAGGTAGCCTTAATTCAGATCTTGTGTGAGGTTAAATTTTGCGCCAGTTGCATCAAGGTCAGTGCTTACAAAACACGGAAAAAACGTTGAGGCTGGATGAAAATAGTGTTTGTAAGTGTATGTGAAGGTTGGTTATATGCATATTTTGCTAGCAAAGTTAATGCAATTAACGAGAATTAAAGAACTGAATTAGTATAATATAAAATCTCGTTTCTTGGCATTGTCACGTTTCCTTTTTTCTTTTTTTTAAATGCGTTTACATGTTCTATTACAACTACAGATATTTAACTTTCAATATGTCTAAGTGGTCATAATAGTATAAATTCACTTTCAGGAAATGTCAATTATATTATCAAAGCGGAAAAAATAGTCATGCGCGGTGGTTTGGGGCAGTTCTTGTTTATGTTCAATGTCGGGTCTTGATGTATTGCCATGTGTTGTACAGGCAATTTGTCACATGCCTTTATTAGAAAATGGCAGGTGTTTATTATATTTATTGTCTTGATAATTGTTCTGAAGTTGCTTTGTTCGTCCATATTTATCTCAAGACCAATTCATTTCGTACACATACGAATGTGAACCATCGAATTGCAAGATTAACTGCACAACCAGTAAGGAATTAAATGTTGTTTAAAGACGTATGATCCTTACATTTTGTCCATATATATATATTCATGTTATATTGAAGTATATTTGCCGTATGTAGTATATGTTCTGTTGTGATCAACCTAAGTACATTGTCTTATTAACTTCCTTGCCTCAAGGGTTCGTCTCGTTGTATTATTGTATTTTGTAGTATTATTGTTCTCGCTGATTTTACTAAAGACACGAAATTATAAAAGCACATGTTAATTGTACTAGTACACTCGCGTTTTTATTGGAGGCGGAAGTTAGATTCTCTACACTTGTGAACGTGATAAATCAAGCGGGACTTATCGGCTAGTTTTCAAATCAACATAAGTTGAATATTAAAACACAGCTAGGAATGAGTAATAGTCTTTTTTTTAGTTTTCGGTGAGGTCTGATGTATTGACAGGTATGTATGTTTATCTTATTCGTTGAATGATGTAATATCTGAACGATTACAATAATCAAAACAGGTTTGTGCATTAAGCTGTTAACAGTAGTTAAATTTACAGTTAAGATCACATACTCCCGTATGTCATTATACATTAAATGGGTGTGCAGTATTCAAAACAAACAATGTATCGTAATCATTTGCATAGTTCATAATTTGCATTTTAATAGAGTTTCAAATGTTGAATCAAGTTCGGTATGTCATATATATTGGTGCTGGCTACCTGCCCTAAATCACGAACAGTAGATTATTGGCAAATTTATATTAATTAAAATAGATAGCTCTTTATCAATTATCACACTTCTTGAAGTGACGGATATACTTGACAAGATACATTTTAGCGGATTGTGTGAACAAATACGAGCATGATACATGAATGTTTCTGCAGTTACCAGTGTTCGTGTTTTTTGCAAATAAGAATAAGATCGCGTGTTTAATTTCATACAAACCTCTACACGTGAATCATTGAAGTATAATATAGCATTTCCAAATATTATTTGCATTGATATTGTATGGGGAAACAGTATAAACATCTAAGCAGGACAGCATGTCGTGCATTTATTCATTAAAAAAGACAACAATAAAACAATGTTAAATATTTTGATTGCACGATTTTAATAGCAGAGCAAACGTGTGTTTGGTCTGGTTTGATTGATGTTTAAGGTATGTAAAACGTATTCTAATAAACGTATTTACATATCAAAGAAGAATGAATTAAGGGAAGGCGAGCAAAGGTTATATTACACATACACAGTTTAAAGCTTAAACATGAGGCATTTCATTGTGAAGAATATTTAAACAATTTACACGCCAATAATAAAAAAACAAACAATATAGAACTAGACAAAAACAAGCCGTGACGCAATAATACGTTTCCGAAATTTAGCATCCAGTGACTAACTGACCTACGTGTAAATATTCTGAATATTTTGGGCCGAATGGTGCATGGTTGCTTTTTGCGTACAACCTGTGTGCTTAATGCTATGATGATATTTTTATTTGGCGCCGACATGAGACTCTTTCACTATACATGTTCATGCTTTATGCATCATTTAAATCAACTTTAAAATGCTTATCCACCGGAGTTGATAATTAAACAAACGGTATAGCTCGAATGTATATGCTTGACTACGTATTCGAAAGTGAAAGTAGACACTACATGAACACGCAAATACACACTTTTGTGTTGCGCATACATGTATAGAACCGCCTTTTTTAGTGTTTTGATACATATACAATGTTAATAGTATCAATTTTACCATGACGTTTTAAACACACTCACAAAAGTATGCTTGTTTCGAAATGATGTCATTCTTCTATGGACTATACATTATCTTAGTGTTTGCAGTTGTTTAAGTGTGCTTACGTTACAGAAAACAGTTGACAGAAACGTAGGGACATCACAGTATTTATACAAAACATTATTTAGATGGACTTTTATGGCGGACATATTTCTGCGAATAATTGTACGTTTAAAGCGTTTCATTATCGTCTTGAAAGGCTTGACACGCCCATATAAAGTTTTTTTTTAAGATTTCATTTCAATTAAACAGATGTTTAATATGATATATTTAGTTACAGAAAACGGTCCTCTATGGCCAACGTGATGCTTTAGTGAATTGTAGTAGACTACGAAAATAGGGTATTAACATAAGTTGTGTATTTTGTATCTCGTTTAATATATGTAACGATACCACATTTGGCGTTTACATTTTGGCTATTGCTATAAGGAACACGAGTTTTATGGGTTAACTTTAATTTATGAATTTTTTTACTAAATATTCTTTGATTTTGACTGTAAATGTGACTTGAAGTATTTGTTTATTTCAAGTATTTTGATAGCAAAACCAATAATTATATTTTGTTCAGGTTTATAAAAACCTATCCAATCAGATTTGTAGTTTGGCTGTTAACAAACATAACGGCTTCTGCTTCGAAGTGCCTTAACATAGTTTTTTATTTTTAAACTATATGATAGTGTATATATGCATCTGTTAAGCTTGTTTAATCTACGAAAAGATTCATTTTATATGGAAGTTACATTCACTTCAGTGGAACATGCTCTATATAAATACATTCCCTCCTATTATTGACAATTCGAACATTTCACAAAGACGGGAGTGTGTATTTTTGCTGTCGAGAAATCTTCGCTGGCGCTTGAGTATTGACCTACATGTCAGTTTGTTTTAATCGTTTATTTATATTTATAAAACAATAATACAATGCTTTTGAATCAGTTAAATCTTTATTAGAAGTCCCACGTTGACATGTCATATGTGTTGTATTTTGATGCGATATAATGCGGCTAATGCATTTGCAAGCTTTGCGTCGTCGGAAGTAAAGGTAAATCATTTCTGAAAAAAAATGAAAGTTCGCGGTATGGTGTTTTTTGGAATGTAGATGTCTGTTAAGTTAAAATGTATCCTGCTGGTTAAAGGCCTGTACCTTATATGTCGGGTTTCAAATAGTAGGCCAATCGTGGTATTTAATATACACGTGTTAAGCTAACTGCGTCAATAATGAATAATTTAATAATGTTAACAAGAAAAAAAAGTAATTACTTGACACACGCTTTAGTGTCTTACAATTCTTATTAAATCAAACAAAAGCTTCCGTAAAGCAACTTTTTTACCATATTAACATAAGGACCTATGAATGTATGAATACTTTTTTTTTATTAATTTCCATGTTTGTGTCATGTGTCATGCCATAGAATTGCTGTTTTTAGCAAAACTTGGGATCTGGACTTTTAAGTTTGTAATGAAAAACCTACGCTTTACTACGGCATACCGTTAGGAACATCTTGGTTAAACATTACAATCCAGAAAGCGACAATGCGACAGTGCGATAGTACGATGGCGATAACGCGATAACACAATGACGACAGGACGATAACGCGATAGTACGATGGCGACAATGCGATGATACGATGGCGACAGTACGCTTTGTCGCCATCGAACTATCGCATTGTCGCCATCGTACTATCGCGTTGTCTCATTGTCGCCATCGTACTATCGCGTTATCGTACTGTCATCATCGTACTATCGCACTGTCGCCATCGTATTGTCGCACTGTCGTCATCGTATTATCGCACTATCGTATTGTCGCCCTCTGGATTTTAATGTGTAGCCGCGATGGGCCCAACGGTATTCTGTACTTTACAAATAACAATAATATATTCGAAATATTAAAGAAATAGTTGTTCGAAACTCGCCCGCCAGTGATTCTCATCCTTATTTGAACTTTTCGAAGATTCTCAATTCTCATAAAATAATATTCAAAGATACGAAATGTTATAGAAAAATGCCTTCAACACGAATCAGTCTACGCCACTCACTTACAGAAAGGGTAATAATTCTTTAAAGGTGCCTCGAGGAAAACAAAATCAATATTTTAACTAAAATATAACAAAAACTTTACAAAAACATTTATACGTATTGGTACGTTTCATCGTCTTAAATGAATAAAACTTTACAAGTTATATTTTTAAATTACATTTTAGGCCCGAAAGAGAATTTTATTAACAAGACTGATCTTTGAATCGAGATGTCCCATTATCGTTGATTTTTTTAATGTATTGGTCATCTAATAAACGTACATTCTTGAAAATATGGTAAAAATATGTTTACAAAATTCAAAATTTAAAGCTGTTTAAAATGCTTCATAAACGACCATAAAAATCACTTGTGGACCTAGGCTTAGGAAAATGTATGTACAATATATAGCAGATATTGCCGACTCAGAGTTAACTGTGCATTTCAAAGCGGGGATGGCACGTTAACAAAGATTATACAATCCTTTACAATATTACCGATATTAATTAATTGCTTTCAAATTACGCGACAACTTACTGCCGAAGCTTTAGTGAATACTCAAACCAAACTTCGATGCATATCGAGTGAACTGTATTATTCGCCTTCATTCTTAATTCGCTGAATATAAATAAAGCACACGGTATGTAAAGGATATCCGATATATGAATACACCCCATATGCATTAAAAAAATGTTCGTCTTAAAGTTAACAATATTACACCAAAATATTATGTATTTGCGTTTACCGAGTCGAGTTTCTGGTCTAAATTTTGGGACGAATTTTATCTGCGTTTGTATCTGAAATGTTTAAACTAATCGCAATAGTAGGCGGAAGTTAAATTCATAACAGTTGCGCAAATGATAAATCAAGCGGAACTTTATGTGCTACTTTTTAAATAAACCTACGTTCAACATTTTAACACAGTTGTATCTGGGAGTATTATCGTTATTGAGAATTTGTCTACGACGCAGTACTATTTACAGGTATGTGGGTTTTGTTTAATTATTATATGTTTAAACTAGTATAATACACAGGACACGTGTGTGAGTTAAGTTGTAAACATTATTATTTAAGTTCTATTTCATATATCCAAATAAAGATCACATACTTTCGTATTTATTGTACGTTGACGGGTTAGTAGTCGTCAAAATAAGTGCCTTGTCATCATTTGCATAATTCGTCATTTGTAATTTTAATATAGTAACAAGTAACGAGTCAAGCGTCTTGCATTAAATAATTTACAGAAACTTATCGGCACATTTATAATATTACAATATAGATATATTGTAATCAATTATCACATGGATTTTGTGTTACGGATATTACATTGCCAGCATGATATAATATCACGGATAAATTTAAGCGGCTTGTTACAACGAATATAAACATGATTCGAGAAAACTGATGTATTTGCTTCAGAAAATCGCGTTCGGCTTTCTTCGTAAATAAAATATCATCGGGATGTTTCAGGCGTTTTCAAAGTCCCTTCATTGGAAAATAAGAAGTAGCATTAAACAGGCCATGTGTCTTATTTCAAACAAAACTCCTCACGTTTATTGGTTTAATATATTATATTATCGTACAAATAACATTAATTTTAAAGTATTAAGAACACAGTATTTAAACGTTGCAGGCATATCCGTACACAATTAATTCGATACTACAATTCATTACACCATATTATATTATATATACAACCTAACTATATAAATGCAACTGTTGTCATACTTAGTGGTGGCGTAGTTTTTTAAAGTTACGATGTATTGTTTATCATGTATAAATAATATTTATTTATCCTTATATTGTCTATCATATTTCACGTTTTAAGATGTATTCCAAACTGTTTATGTGGGCTATATACCTCTAAGGCCGATATCGTAATCACATATCCGAGCAGATAGCCGACAAGATTGCATGAATCTTTGTAGATCTAAATGAAGTATTCTTTTCAAAACCACCACAATCACTACCCTCGTGATCATCATCGTCATTTAACAACCACCATATCCATCACCACAATGATCATCAGTAGTACATGTGTTATCATCTGTATCATATTCATAAATATTACCATCATCATAAGTATCATCATCGTTGTCATCTTACCATAGAAACAATTAGCAATGTTCGTAATTCCAAACTGAAAACTAATATGATTACACTGATGTGTGGGTCTGTAACCGTCGTTATTTCGGTACTTCTTCATACATAGTATATATTTTCCTTATCAATAATATCGCTAGCAAATGTATAACGATATGTGTGTACGTAATATCGTTTTTTTGTATAATTGATTTAATAAACAGTTTTGTTATATAGCATTGAATGCAATGATTATTTCATTTGTGTGCATGTATAATATATAATTATTTAATATTTCCTGTGCTGCTTTCACATTTGTATGCATATTTGATAATATTAATCCCATAGCGCAATAGTAAGTCCTTCATAAGTTTAGGAACCAGACCGTTTTTTAAAATTATACACTATACATTATGTACAATTCATAATAAAACACTGTTAGTACGCATGCATTTTTTTATTTATTTTGTTTCATTGAACATAATAACTTGATCAATGTTATGCTTATTTATTATGTGATATATATGATTATATATATTATATATTGTGAGTTGTAGTTATATTGTTTAATACCATTTAAATATATTGGTAGAAGTACCAGAACGTATGTAATGCATACATCTGCAATTTCATCTATAAAAAACAATGTAAAAGATTCACTTGCAATAAATCAACACACATTAAACAAAAAATGTGAAGACGTCAATTTCGATTGCTTAAACACTACATATTTAATTCTTTAAAAGCATTTTGAGCTTATAAATGGTCATTTGAGACGGAATTAGAATTCTAAGTAACGATTTTTAAGCAAGGACTGAACTGCCAGGTACTTAACACATATTTGTGCAGAAATCAATACAAGCAGCTTTATCACGAACGTTGGAGTGTAAACGTGAAATATATAATAGATATTTGAGGATGCAATATTTAAATACCAATACGATCGTTATTCTGACCTATCTGCACAAAGTTGCTTCTCCTTTCAAATCATTTACCGATTAGTTTATTGTATTATATGTATACGTATAATCGCAATTTAGTATAAAAAGCACATAGTATGAAGAGCAATTACATAAACTATTGTACAATAATTAATCCATTTAAAAAAGGCGTACTTAACCAATGAAAAACCAGTGAAAACCTATTGGTGAGGCATTATCATTTTATGAGCGAGAAACGCGGGTTCTTTATTTTTGCCACTATCTTGCACGAAAATTAATAATACATATTGAAAATATAATAATATAAACAGTCTTTTTCCATGTCACAATATGTGCGTCAGTCTCCCTTCGAAATTTAAATTAAAGTTGATACTATACTGGACACTATTATAATATTGAGACGCAGTATATGTTTCGTTAACAGCATTTAATTATAAGCCAAGAATCGTTTTTACAAATATGTGTATCCTTCATTGGTTACTATGTAAAGAGATGTTACCGTGTGGTAAGTCAGTCGCCAGAAATGAATTTCTTTGATAGTATGTATGGATTGTTTGACGAGGAGCGCTTGTCCTTGCAAAACGTGTGCAACATTCGAATACTGACTCTATGTAAACAATTCTTAAATGAATTAAATGATGGCCATTTTACTAGGCTGTATAACATATACAGCGACACACAGCAAACTTAATCATTTAAACGCGAGCCACTGTATCGGTTCGTTAACTGCATACGGTCATTTGGTTAAACGGGGTTTATCGACGACCGACCCTCACAATGGACCCAACTATTTTTGTAAGATATTTACATAAATATGAGATATAGGATGTGTTCTATTAAATCTTGACTTCCTAGCAGAAAAGTTGCTCTCGGTATATTATCATTTCCACTCAAGTTGTGTTGCATTTAACATATTCTCGGCGTTAAAGAAACGCAACACAATAAGACCTTGATTCAGCACTAGTACATACACATCAATGAGCCCTCTTAATCTTTTAGCTGAAACCCGATTTAAACATGTGTTGTGGACGCGCTTGCGGATGAATTGTTTTATGCTATTTGTATCTGTGCGGTCTAAATATTAAAACCGTGTAATCACTTTACAAGTGATGAATCATGGAAAACATTCTTTAGCACTAGTGACACCAAAAGAATGTTCAATATTCATTAACAACCGTGAATGTATTATTGCCATTAAGAAATTAGCGGTGGCGCCGCAGTATTCACATGTATATGAGTATATTTCATTCTCTGTATGTTTATATTGTTAAATAAAAGTAAACTCCCGAAAATTTGCCTTATTAACGTAGTTAACAATAATTTTAAATTTACAAATATTCTGTTTATCAGCGTGTACATATTATAGGATCAAATGCTATTTTGTGTTGTTATGTGAATAATGTGTTTCCCAAACAACAGCGTCTTGTGATTATCTGGACTGTGCCAGAGCATTTTACATGAGTAAGCAAACTGTCTCGACCATATTCTTAAAGGCCGACTAAAACGTGTGATGTTGGAGCGCTTGTTGAAGATTTGAGAATACATACTTAATGGGCTTTTTATCTGTGCGGTTTAAGTTTAAACACTCGTGGATGCGAGAATTAAATTTACTACAGTTTTACAAGTGCTATATTAAGCAGAACATTCGTTTGCGCTATTGAAACCAAACCAAATTCAATATTTATACTTAATCGTGAATAAATTGTTCATATTACGAAATCGTGGCGTCACAATATTGGCAGGTATGTGAGTTTTATTATATGCTTATATTGTTAAAATAGGTAATCTTCTAAATTGGTTGTTTAATTAATAAACAATAGTCTTAGATTCATAATTAACATGTTTATCAACTTATATCTACCTTATTTTCATTAACTATAATGTGCCATTATATGGATTATTGGATTTCAAAACAACATTTACTGAGCTCTAATATTTCGCAAATATGAGCATAATTCGAGAGTAATTATATCAGGTGACAGACAGTTAATAAAGATAATACTATCAAAGCGGAAAAACAGTCGAGCGCGCTTAAGAGCGCACAATCTTATATGTAATGTCGTTGTTCATGTATTGTCATGTATATCATAGGCAATTTGTCACTTGCCTTCAAGTAAAGAATTACAGGTGTATATATGATATTTTCTCCTGATAATGTTGCTGAAGTTGCATCATCCCTACATATTTATCTACAACCTTACTCACTTCGTACTCATGTTTAACCGTGTAACACACAATAGTGGGATAAACATGTTTGAATGTTGTGAATATGTAGATTTAAAAACACTCTTTATTTCCCCACAAACAAACTAAAATAATGTGTTTCGGTCAGCCTTGCTCCTGGTCATTTAGTTATCACAATTAACGTGAAATAAGTTCAATGATAATTTATTAAGTTTAAATTATATTGAAATATTAAATGCTTCATGCGTATAGCATTAATGAAATACAAGTTGTTTGAAACTTTTGTTACAAACACATGCATTAGTGCAGATTTATGGCCCATTTTCGTCTAATCGGTTTTTGAAAAACATATAATATATATTTAGGTGAACTATTCATTTAATATTTATATTTTCTATTACGGTGGGTGTTACCCTTGCATCTTCATTATCCTTTGGACCATAAGAATGGTTTATGCGATATCATATATCAGTATACAAACACTCTTAAATGAAAGCAAATAAAATCATGTCAGTAAAACGTTTAGTATTAATAATGTATGTTCAATAAAAATACCATCATAATCTGTTGTTGTTCATTTTAAACTAAAGCCCAACACCTCAAACAGAATACTAATGAATCGGTTTTGATTGGAACAAGTGATTCGCTGGGTTCGATTTGGATTGATATATTGTTATATTGTACAATGTATAGTCGTGTTCTAAAATAAAGAATACCGACAAAGTTTAATAAATTTCGTTGTGTTTGTTGATGAAACTGTTTATTCGTCTCGAAAAAAAATGTATCATTATTATATTAAACAAGTTATTGGTAAATTAATGTGAACTGAAACAAAATATCGATTCTAAGATCTATGAACTTTTTTTCGTGATATTCTATATTCATTTTAAAAAAACAAGGCCGTTCACATTTGTATACAGTGAAATTAAAACTGAATTAACAGAAACATACGGTTCTTTATTTACAGCTTAAAACCGATTTTGAAAACATATCACAGCACATTACGCCCACTACCACAACACGTTAATGATAAAATACTATGCAAACAACAGTGGTAACTGCGCTGGGACTATACATGCAATGCAGTTGTGGTGTTAACGGGTTTGATACGCGGATTCAATCTTAAATATTGTCTGCCCTGATATTTTTGCAAATGATCGTCCTGTTCAATTTCGGCCACCCTGTCGTAAACAACGAAAATGCATCTACCTTGTTGTTAAAATCAGTCGCCATTGTGAAGGTCAAATCAATGATCAGTTATATGCCGGACCCGATATCGCGGAAATAACGGCCCATGTAACATAAATCATGTCTTTTACTATAGGCTAAAGCGCCTCTACACTTGTACATATCGCCTATTTACATAGACATTGTTCGTTAACACTGTTTGTATTAAATTGCAGAAAAGTATCATTTTTTGAAATCTTTAAAGATTAGTTAAAAGGCACGATTTTCATATTAAACATATAATTGTGTACTACATAACTGTATAAACTTAGTAAAACTCTGACATATTCATATTGGCTTTGTAAAAATACTTGAAGGATAAAATACGTTTTGTAACGCTTTTCGTCCGTATTGTTAAGAGGAGGGGGTGTAATCTCAAAAGTTTAGTAGATCATGAGTAAAGTTGAAATTAATTCAAAATTATGTGAACAAGTCCCTTTAAATAAATTCAATGTTCAAGAAAACTGAAGTCGTGTCAAATTTTATTATTTTTCTTAAATATTAATGTATCAAAAAAAAAGCCAATCAATTGCAACCTTTATATATACTTGTTTTATAAATCATTCGAAAATATCAAATGAAAACAATTTAATAATTGATGGTATTCAGCTAACAGACATTTCAAGTATGTCCGGTTCGAGGTTAATGATTTGTCTGTGCTATGTGGATGCAGTTGAACGTGTCCGCGTTCATATCTTTAATGCTGTAATACTGCAGTCTTCAGAGGCCCTTAGCAGTTAAGCTAGTGTGTGTGATGTGGATATTTCATATTTACTATCTTTCTTACAGCGAGTTTCTTTGACAAAAGTATGTACATGTAGATACATATTGATAGTTTAATATATTTGAAAGATAAACCGTATTTAGTTGTATACCCATGAATTGGGATACGCATAACTAATCGTTATAATAGCTTTCCGATACTAACGATACGTTTATGATTAATGCATGGGTACGTGCGAGGAGCAGCTAGCTCTAAAACTGGTTTAAACCACATATGTTATGTAATAACTGTTAAACTGAGGTGATCCATGTTTAAATCATTAAATATTCATCTTTGGTTTTATGTTATCAAACAGCTGAAGAAGAAACTGGAATTTCTTCCCTGATATATTTTCTAAAGTGTATTGCCTATATTATAAGTGTGACACAAGGATCTTAAATGTAATGGAAAATCGTTTCTATGTTGTTTTGTGACTTTTGCACCATAGTTAAAGAAAAATTCTAGAAACAGTTTACAATGCGATGTTAGCAAAGTTGGAAATACATACACACTTCATCTGAAGGGTCCTCTCCTCGCCACCCCAATGTGTAAAAGTTGTCGAGGCCCCTATTATCAGACATTTGTTTTTAAAAACACTTAACAGTTAAAAAGAGACAACGACACAAAACAGACAGATAAAAAAAATGCGAGCAACCTAATTGGAAGATTGTATGCACATCAAATAGGGAATTTAACGAGATTTTCAGACGTCCGATCATAACAATTTCCCAATCTATATTTATGACAATTTAAAATTTATTCGCTGTATGTAGTATTCGCTGTTATCTTGTGATCGACATCGACCCAGGTTATTGTTCTTATTGATTTACTTAATTGAAAGTTCGTCTCGTTGTACCATTGTTTTAACTCCAAACTATTTAATTGTGCTCGGTGCTTTTACTTTAGACGACAAAATAAAGGAGAGCTTGGTCATGTACTTGTGCGTACTTGTTTTATTACTTAGCAATCACTCAGGATCTAATTAGGGAAAGCGCATGAATAGTGATGTGATGACGCTTAAGTCGAATATACTTGCTTAATGCTATTTTATCTAGACGCTTTAAAGATTAACACCACTATAGGAGGAAGTTTATTTGACTACAGTTTTGCAAGTGATAAATCAAGCGGAATTTAATGTGCTTGTTTTTCAAATCAACCTATGTTCAATATTTAAACACTGCTCGAAAAGCGTTGTGATCGTTATTAAGAAATTGTCGGTGAGGACTACAGTATTAACAAGTATGTGGGCTTATTTTATTCATTACATGATTTTATGTTTATAAAAGTGCAATAATCAAAACAGGATTTTGAATCTGTTAACAGTAGTCTTAGATTTACAGTTGTGTTAAGTATTTTAAAATTAAGATCGCTTACATCCGTATGCCATTATACGCCAAATGGGTTTGTAATCTTCAAAACAATGTCTAGTAACGATTTGCATATTGTATAATATTTCGCATTCTTAATAGAGTTTCAAATGTTGAATCAACTGTGGTATGTTATATTTGTATATATTTGTGTTGGCTTCCTGCCTTTAAATCACGAACAATAGATTATTGGCAAATCTGTAGTAGAAAAATACCGTTCATACCTTCCATACAAATCAATATATGCCCCACACTTGCAAACTTTGTAACAGTTAAAAATTTAAAAGCGAGATTACACGTTAACAAACACTTTATAAATAGTTTAAAGATTATACCGATAGTAATTGATTGCTTTCAAATTACGCGACTACTTACTGCCGGATCTTTTGTGAATTCGCAAACCAAACTTCGATGCATATCGAGTCAACTGTATTGTTCGCCTTCATTTTGAATTAGCTGAGTGTAAATAAAGCACCCGATGTGCAAAGGATATCCGATATATTAATACACCCCCATTTATAAAATATATTAAAAATGTCGTCGTAAAGTTTACCATTATATACCAAAAACTATTATGTGTTTACCGCGTCGAGTTGTTTATGTTTTGAATCATCTACGTGCCAAATGCAAAGTATTGCTATATGTCATGAACATTGTTCTTTCATTATACAATTAAATACATATTTGTTCATTTCTAGGTTTTGCTTTCCACTTGCATTAACCTATACCATTATGTTTGTTAGACACTCATCCCACCTAAGGGATTAAGTATGCCTTTGGTGAAGGGAGCATTCCAAATCTTCATAATTGTGCCAGTAAGTACATGGGCGAACTTTTTAAGTTGAAGTAAGTAGAGCTTAAAACACAAACGCATAACACTTATATTGTTACGATATTTCTACAATTCTTGACAATAAAACAAAGCATTTGAAAACAAAAATAGTTCATACCTCATAGGTCAGGGGTTAACCTGGGTAAACAAATCAGGTCCTTTCATTTAACTCAATTTCACATTGTTTAATTTTAATAAAGACACTTTTACTCTATTTTGTTTAAACTTTAATTTATCTGAACTACACTTGTCGATTCTTGGCTACGATATGATCTGGGCACTATTATCTTAACAGCTATTTCTTGCGCAAATCATGATATCTCATTGAAATCATTTGGAAACTCATCCAAGGTAGAAAACAACAATACCCTATCAACAAGTAACATTAACATGGTATGGCGGTAATGGGGAAAAAGGGTGTGTTAAAGCCACATTGTAGTACATTGTAATTACATATATGTATATGTGTGTTATTTCATCTTCCTGAAATTGTACTCTAAACGTAACGCTATGAAAATAATCTTTGAGTTGAGAGAAATCTCAGAAATCTTACTCAGAATTCGCATTCAATCTTAATTGATAATCAATACTTCCACGATCCCAGGACTCGCGTTAACAAGTATGTGCAATACAATTGCCTCAAAACTGTAGGTTGGGTCTTTAAATGTTTCATATTCAATTATAGAACTGTTGAACGTATCAAGAGATATCGCATGCCGACACACATTTCAGTTCGCCATTGCTAGCCAAATGATTATTTATGTTAATCATAACCGTTTGAATGCATTCAATCCCGATTCATAACAATAGATGGTTGCTCATTACTCAGGGTATTTGCTTTCGGATTTCCTGTTCGTTCTAATATGTCTTCATTTGAATCTTATTCACACAATATGGATCCAATTTGTAAATACCTCTATTCTCATATGTTTGTATTTAAATTTAAACGATTACCTTTGCCTTAGACGAAAGACTAGGCTTCTGCGTGTTACCGAACACCTCATAGTTACATTTCCTGCATTTATATTGTTGATTCGAATGTACATTTGCCTATGACAGTTTTCTTTCCCAGATGAACATGGGTCTAGGAGAACCGCAGTCCCACAAGCAAATGACTTCTGCACTTCTGTTTTACACACTCACATCCAGTCGCATCATGTTTACAACCTCTGTCAAAATATTTGAAAATCAATCCATACGAGACAATTCTTTGTTCTAGCACTATTTATCGACAATAATCCCTTCCAAGCCACTTTCACGTTCCAAGACTACGTTTCAAACGGTATATTGTTTCTGTAGTTGCATTGTTTGCTTTATTAGTAATCTGCTATACAATGTATTGTATGTGTATGGCGATTGTGTAAATGTTGGTATTTGTTATAACAAGTATAACATATAACGTTGCACAACCAATCAGATGTAAACTTGGGAACCACTGAATTGGAAGATTAACTGTACAACCAATAAGAAATTAAACGGGATTGACATACGTAAGATCCCAAGAATTTGATATATATGTGTGATTTATTTAAATAAATCGCTGTGTGTAGTATATATTATGTTGGGATCAACAAGGACTCAAGTAGATTTAAATAGTATTTTTGTAACTGAAATATCGTCTCGTTCTATCAATGAATTCACTTAAAATAAATGGTATTTGTTTTTCTATTGTTCACGCTGCTATTACAAAACACGAGCAACTAAAAGGGAGCATGCTCATTTACAAGTAACTATATTTTTGTTTACCATAAACACAACGGTAGGCGGAAGTTAAATTCATTAGAGTTTACAAGTGATACATCAAGCGGAACTTATTGTTCTTGTTCTACTGTCCAAATCAACATATGTTCAATATTTAAACATAGCTCGGAGTGAGTATTATCGTTATGAAGAAATTGTCTGGGACTCTGTAGTATTGAAAGATATGTTGATTTACTTTAGTATTTAAATGATTTTATGTTTACTAGAGTAAAATAATAATAACAGATTTGTGAATTAAGTTGTTAACAGTATTATTAAAGTTGTTTGTTATATATCAACAGTATGATCACATACTTTCGTAGGTCATTGTAGGTTTAATGGGTTAGCAATATTCAAAATAATGTCTTGTAATACCGTTACATTATATCATGCCGGCAATTTTATCCGTTACACATAAGCTATGTGATAATCGATTATAATATATCTATATTGTGTTGCTTTAAGTTTGCCATCTACTGTTAGTGATTAAAGGCAGGAAACTAACTCTAGTTTATACAACATACCACACTTGAATCAACATTTGAAACTTTATTAAAACCGCAAATGGCGAATATGCAAATGTTTACTCGCTATATTAACAATATCAAATATTGGATCAAGATTTAATTATCTTCATGACAACTCATAAGGGGAAGCCGTTGAACAAACATTGAATGCTTTTGCTGAACTTCGATTTATTAAATATTAAATGTAAAACATAATTAATTGAAGCTCGAGATTATAAGTTAACGAAGTGTTATCGAGCGTTCAAAGGGGGGCGAACGAGCATTGTTTATGTATTTTGCTATGTCTGTTTTGAAAATTATATTTAGTAAACTGTGAATATTTTCTTTTTAAAGAAGTAATAAGTAAAAAACATTATTGTTTGCTTGAGCTATCTTTTGTTGCTAAAAAGCAAAATAAAAACCCGAGGGTCACTATTGAACCGTGTGAATATTTCAATTTTGCGTCACCACACAAATATGCCATGAACAAAAAGAAATGAGCCAAAAGGTGAACAAACAGTTAAAAAAGCACACGTTAATTGCTACCTAAATGTATATGTATGGTTAACATGTGCTTTGTTATTAAAGCAAATAAAAAACATATGACTATTGATTAGGTTTAATTTAAATTTAAAAACTATATGTACTTCACAATTAGCATTTAAAACATCTTTATAAGACATTATTGTCGTATACAGTACCTTTCCAAACATAGATTTAATATACCTTAACTGAATTGTTCAAAGGTTATCCAACACTAAAACAAAATGGAGAGCCACCACGATAGTTTGTTCAGTCATCTACACAATGTTAGATAAAATGGAATACACTGAAAACAACGATGATTGAAAGTGAATAACATACGTTCCTGGCTGCTCAATATATTTAAAAATAAACAAATTGCTATGTTGATATGTTGACGCATACATGGCATTAAAAACCCTTAATTTACTAGTTTGTTGATATCTTGATATTATACACACATTCCACTGTTTTCGTTTGACCTATTGATATTAAACTAGTTGATATGATATAAAAGACATAGTTAGCCTATTGTTGTTTTTTTTTTTTTCAAACTTACCTCAATATTCTAGACAGCTGATATTTATGCTTTTATATATCGTCCCTTAATATGACAAGGCTGCAATCGAAACTCATTGAAAGTACTCATAGTGAGCTATTGTAGTATGTGGCTAAACAGCGTACGGCGTTGTGTGTCGCCCGTCGTACAAATTGTCGATAAACGACATCTTCAAAATCGCTTTTCATAAAACATTCCCAAAATTATAACTGGATTATCGTCTTTCAAAATTGTTCAAATTGTTCCAGTTCACTTCTTTTGTCTCTAGAAAGTTTATTACAAGCATGACCATTTTGTTAAAACTGGAATATTCTTTGTGTTAAAAAAATCCGTATAGACTTATAAGCTCAATGTTGTGTCAAACCATTACTCAGGTGAGCGAGCTATGGACGATTTTTCCCTCTAAATTAAATCTTTTAATAAGCATTGCGAATTAATCATGTTAATCATGTGTTTATATATTTTCATGTTTTTTCCTTTGTCCTTAAATTGAACAAGAATGGAACGAAGTTCTACTCCACAGTGAACACCGATGCATATAATAATACAAATATAGTTTAGTTTGACACTTTGTAACGTATTTACGCAATGTTTTTATTTTATATACGGAAAAAGTATGTGTATAAACAAAAACATGGGCAGCTTATACAGTGTATCTGTTTGTATTTAAATAGAACATAGTATGAATAAGAGTGCCAAAACATATGTTGTAGGACAATTCCTTACAAACAAATACGTAATGCATTGTAGAATTGTTTTTACACTTAAGAATACACTTCCCCTTGCTATACATTTGATTTGACTACATCGTTGAACACATTAACGACGTTTCTTCCTTTTTGAGTGTAGATGCTTTTTATTATTATTGTGTCTTTTGGTACAATCACTCAAATATTTACTGGAGGCGGCTATTGTCAGCATTGCATTTGTCACATAATAAGTTCTTTCTTTTAAACACCATATTCTGTATGAAACATTGGACAGATATCAATCACAACTGTCAACAATAACAATACATAAATTTTAAGCTATATACGCATCTGTCAATTAAAATAACAGGTGGTAATACAGAATTTGAATTATTTGTGAGAATATTTAAGCAAGGCCTGAACTGCATCATGTGTAATAGGTGTCGCTTTGTTTGTACTGAAATCAAGACACGATGCTTTCCATTAGAAGTTGTTGTATTGAAATACCAATATAACTATTATGGGCCATATCTTCATGAATTATATACCTATCGTTATTTTAAAAACCAATACAAATTGTATTCAACAATAGTAGAAAAGTATAGTATACACACTTTTTTAGAACACCACTTTATTTTGTATCTGCGTATCTGATATTTACATAATGACCATGTCAAATTAGTTAAAACAAATAACTAGTGTCTACACTGCCACAACAGTAAGTTTTAATTTCGTATCATCTTTATTTACATTAAACCACTGTGCTGATTATTGAAGACGTACCCCTAATAATGGTATATATCATTTCTTGCTTATACATTTTGTCACTTCCATTTCTGGTTTTGTTGTATTTAAAGTGGTATCTTTATTAATAATAAGGGAACGATACTAAAAGAGCACGTGATCGAAAGCCAGTGAATTTTACATGAGTAAGCAAACCGTCTAAACCGTAATACTGAATACCGACGTATTTCGAGAATACTTGATTAATGGGCTTTTTATCTGCTCGGTTTACATGTAAACACGCCTGGATAATGAAGTTTTATTTACTACAGTTTTACAACTGTTGTGCCAAGAGGAACATCCTTTTTCACTACGAACACCAATGAATAATAGTGAATGTATATTTGATGTTAAGAAAGTGTCTATGGCGGTGCAGTTATGACAGGTATTTGAATTTATTGCCTTCGGGGTACATGCATACTTAAACTCTTAACAAGAGTTCACTTCTGAATGCCTGTGTGATAAGTCGTCAGCACAAGTTTGTAACTCTAAGACACCATGTTAACCAGCTTCTATCAATTGTAATATCACGTGCTATAGTTGGTCATTATACGGCGTATTGGTTTGCAAATTTCACAAATGTGTCTTATTATCTACAAAGTCCGCCATTTGCATGTCTGCAACGTATGACATAGTTTATGGTTTACATTTTTTTTTTTGCGCCGCGTCATTGTTTAGTGTTGACAAATAATATATAAAAAGTATAATTTATATTATGTAAATTCTATTCATGTAAACCATTTTTCGCTATTAACTTAAACTAAAAAAAAATGTATACATGTTTTATTCTGTTGTGTGCTGATACAGACCAGAACCAAATATCCGCACGCGTATAGCGTTTCAAATGCCAGTTCAAGCGTTGTTTTAAATAAAATAGTGTGTCAATGGGGGCATGCGTATACGGGAGCTTACTGGGTTTAAGTGAGGGTAGTTAGAACTTACTTCCAAGATGGCGTCGTTGTTGTTCTTTTCGTGAAGGAGTTGCGGATATGTTAACCCGGTAAGCAACTTTGTATTTATATTTATGTTAAATGAATACTCATTTTCGGCTCTACGGTGTTTGTGCTTCCCTCGGTTTTTTTGTTTCAAGATCGTAGACGTCGGGATAAATACGTTATTGAAGGAAACCCGTCCTAAAAATCTGTTGACTACTTACGTGACGTCCGAGACTTTTGATGTACAAATATCACTTTCTCTTATAATACACAGTATTGACGCACGCGTACATTAAAAGATAACTAAAATCATGATTATTTAATTTTACTGACGCCGAAGTCTCTGATAACTAGTTTATTGCAAACACTTATTGGTTTAACCCCCCTTTTTGGAATTTACTTCCTTTCAAGCACATTTTGGGACATGACTTGCAAATGAAAAACAAATCTTTCCTATGTTACACGAAATACCTACCCATCTAATAGTTTGATAGCATGTAATGTGGTGCAATGTAAGTGTTTTCTGAATCACGTTACTTGCTGTAGAATTATAATAATGCTTTACAAAATAACATGCCGACCAACTGAATACATTTTCAAGAGGATGAGTTGTGGGGTGGCTGATGTACAAGATAATTGAATGTTTATCAGCCCTTTTCAGTACTATTTTAATTTATTTAATGCATTTTATGACATGTTGACCCTATTCTGATATGAACTTTTGTTAAACCATTCTTTTACTGTCTTATGCAGGTTAAGGACGATAATAAGTGCATGTTTCGTTGCCGTATATGTAATTATGAATTTAAAATTAGCTTGGGACTGAGAAACCATGACCCATTCATGGACCACATGAGTTTAAATGTTGAATCAGTCAGTAAGAATCCTTTAACAAAGCCGGACTAAAACATAAAATTAAAACACACGAACCAAACCAAAACATGTACAGCTGCTGAGTATAGAGTTTTTTTTATAAACTCTACATAGACAAGTCGGACATATAATTGCTATGAGTGCTACTTAATTACACGTTTCGTTACGTATATTTCATGATGCTAGTTTCTCACGTTCTTTATATTAAAATAAACCAATATCTGTGTTACGTCATTTTTTCCCACGAGGTATTTGCCTACATTTGCAAGTGTATTCAGCACGTACGCTCGATTGTTCATTGTCGGCTCGGGAACTACTTAAATGTACCCCGGGTATAAAATATACTAAAACGTACCCGGTCCATTTAGACTGTACCCGAGTTTTATTCACGCCCGAAAATCCGATGTCGTTAAACGCACTATGGAAAACGAATCAAAATTTTCTTTGATTAAAACATGCCACAACATTCTTTTTGAGTAATAGTTTCGATAATAACGAGGCTATTTTACAGAATATTTACATTAATATGAACAAAATTATTTTGAAAAAATAGCCGACAATGAACAGTTTAGCGTTAGAATTCCCGGGTGCGCTTTAGTATATTTTTCCGTACCCGAGGTACATTTAAGTATACTTAAGAGTACCCGGGGTACATTTAAGTAGTATCCGAGCCGACAATGACCAATCCATCAGCACTCACATACATGATAACAAATTTCATTTGGGTCGGAATGAATTCGGTATTCATTTGACATATTAACATAACTTAAAATTAGAAGGCTAGGTTAGGAACAAACGAAATAACCTAATCTTAGTGAACCAATACTTTATTTCCTCAATACAACAGTCTCAAATAATATGTATTCACATAAGTATCAAGGAGAAAAAAATACATGTATATATTGATCACTTCAACTGAAATCATATCGTTTATTGCATTTGCACAAATCATTCTATCCGCTACAAGTTCACTTTTTTTGCGATTATAATATATTCACCAACTCAGCACTTGTTTAAGAGAATGACGTCCAAAATGTGTCACATCAAAGTTATATACATGTATCAGTATCGTTATGGTATAACGCGTCAAATGTCATTGTATTGAATAAACAGTTAAGATTCAAGTTTGCAATAAAAAAAAAACGTCGACTGATAGGCATCTTTTAAGCAAGCGTCTGGTATTCCAAATTGCTTCATGCATTCCGAATCGCAATAATGTTAGTATTCAGTCAAAACAACCTTATAATAGTATCGAACCGACTTTAACCTTTTCTGATTTTATTACACTTAACTTCACGTATATGTCATTGTTTTGTGTGTTTAACTGGCGTGGTACTTCGACGTTATCTTGTTTGATTGATTGGTGGGTTTTTATGAATATAACACACTTCGTAACGCCTTCTTTTTAAATCTTGGCATCCTCAACGTCTATACCTGGCGTCTTGATACCTGTAAATAGTAAGCATAGTATTCCGTTTAGTAACCATAGTATTCCGTTTGAGGCATATTCAAACATAAGTATGTTTATATGTTTTAAAATAAACAGGTACGAATTACACTGTGTAAATAATACCGTCATTACGCACACCAAATGTTAGCGTTCAGAATGTGGAATACATATAATATTAAATTTAATAATATAACAATTAATAAAAAAGCGGAAGATAACTGTTGATCTCTTAAACGAAAATGTACCCCAAACATTAGCACCAGTGCGGAATTCATTCACGACAATTATTTCGTGTACAACCTTCAACATAGGAAAGAGCTGTTTGTCATTTGGCAGCCAGGTCCCAAAATGTGCTTAAAAGGAAGTCAGTTGCAAAACAGGGGGGGGGGGGTAAAACGATTATAATTCGACATTAAATGAATTAATAGACATAAACACGCGTCGAAACAATAAAATCATCGTGATTTATGTTATAGTTTACTGTAAACATGCACAAATATTGTTTATTATACGAGAAAATGATAACATCCAAAATCTCGAAGGTCAAGAAATTAAATAACACATTTGTGGACGGTTTTGCTTCAATAACTGTTGTATTCCGAGGTCTACGGTATTTATACAATAAACCGAGGAGAGAACAAACCCCGTAGAGTCGAAAGGGCGTATTCATTAAAAAGAAATATAAATATAAAGTGGCTTACCTGGTTAAAAATATCCACTACTCACTCACGAAAACACGAAAACGAAGCCATTTGAGAAGTATGTTCCAACTAACCTCACTTAAACCCAGTAAGTTCCAGGCTACGCATGCCCACCTTGTTGTGTATGTTTCCTAGATGTAATTATTTACAATACTTTTTCGGTAAATGCTTATCAAAAAACGCCGGGATCCGGGCTATGAATCGTCTTGCAAGAATGATAAATACCGCTGAGGATTCAGAAGAAGATTATTCGAAATACACGTTTATATAGTCGAATGGTGGACATGACATGCATATCAATACACAAACTGTCCTTACGTTATATGTGCACTACTTTCAGTAATATGCGAAATTGAACTTAAAAGATGTTTAACGAACATCAGAGAACATCCGGAAACATATCAACGTGTTTCCTAATTTAGCCAACGTATTTAGCTCATAAATAAGCTATATAAAGAGATTAGAAGCAGGTCAATGGATGCGCTATACATTAGCGAGAGATTCACGCTTTTTGTTTATTCGCAAAGATTAATTTAGCAACGTAATAAATATATATCAGGCATTTATGATTTGCCGTTGATGTATACATAAAAATAACCACTATCAATCATTTCAGGGGTAAAAAGAGTTAACATAGTCAAACAGTTTCTAAGCTCTAAATAGTTGATACATTGTATACTTGACTCTAATTATGTGTTAAAATACAAACATACAATCACCATTGTTTATTAAAAGTGTCAAGCAGTGTGGTAATATCGCCATGAATTGTATGATTATTAAATTTCAATATAAGAAAAAAAATGTTGCGAAGACAGCCACGGCATTGAATTTGTTACGTCTGGAAAAGATGCCTTGACGACGTGGCTTCATCCGTTTAAATATACATTATACGTATAAGTGTTGTTTCTAAAAGGATTGCATGAATGTCTGAATAGACGTTCGGAATTCGGTAAATGAAAATACGATAACAATAGTCATGATGATAACGAGAAAAATGTTAATAACGCCACTATTAATTATTTATTTTGCTGCTAATCATGATAACGATATTTTCTGAATAAATGTATAAACTAATTTAACAATTCCAATACAAGAATTCAGCGTAATGTTTGGCATCTGGATAGTATAAATGCATAGGTCGTTATTGCATATTGCATGCTAAACTGCATGTAACATGAATGAAGAATAGAAAAGCATAACAAACTAGTTCGATTTGAATCAATTAGATCGTGTTAAAGCACTAGAAATCTCTTAGCGGAGGCTATTTATCACCGTGGTTATACTCAACTTATGTTCGATATGGCATAGCAATCAAGCAGAGCATAGAGTTAAAATTGGGGGAAATACAATCGTGCATTCCTTTGTTATGATTGGACATACAGTTAAGTGATTTAAACAGAGAGGTTCGAAGTATATTTCGAACACCAGTCATATCGAATTTTGAGTGGGTAAATGATGCAAATTGGTTAATTTTTATATTGATAAAAGTAGACATTAGATTCATTGTTGTTCAAAGTGTGCAATGCTCCATCAAACGTTCATGCCGAAGTACTAAACTATTGAATCAGTTTGAAACGCACATATGAACCGGAGTCTGGCGTTGTATTTGTATATGTCCGTGTTTAAGCATGATTTTAGTCTCAATAGAAATTACGTGTGTTTTCAAAGCACACCATGGTAGACAATATTGTTAAATATATAGATGATATGTGTTTTCTTTCGGGTTAAACCCGTACAATATTGTTTCCAGTAAAGTGAAAAAAATATATCTACGCTAGCGCTTAAGTAAAATATAAAAAATGTAAAATTAGTACAAGTCTTAACAAATAAAACGTTAAATCTTTAACCATGATACATTGTCTAAACGTCATCTTGGTAAATTACGACTGAGGAAGACCCAAAACCGTGTTCAATAATTAGGTAAGGATTTTGGGGTATAAGTTTGTTTAACAGTTGTTACCAGTAGTGGTGTTATTAATGTTTACTGCTATTTATCATATTTTCTTGTTTAGTATTTTATAAGAAGAATGGCGGCAAGACATAATTTTATTAAAAAACTAATCAAACGTTTGTGTAAAAAAAGCAGCTAATAGTCGGGCTAGCGAGGAAAGTATAGGGAATGATTCCCCAACAATTTTCCAAATTACCTCACTTGGCATAAACTAAATTGCTCTATCTGTTTATTGTCATAACTTCATTCAAAATAAACATTTGAATACCATAATGAAACAACGTGTGCAAAGAAATTATGATATGCACGTATAAGTATATTATACGAGAGGCGCCCAGATTATATTTGAACAAAATCTGTATTCACGTTTAGACATTACCGCATGAAAAACCCGTGCAAATTGCTTTTACTCTATCATGTACAATCCTAATCTTGATGTTTCAACATTGATATTCGTGATTTACAGCATGGTGCGTCGAAAAATTAGTGATAAAGTGGAAGGGGTAGTTGTTGGACTTTTGAAGACTAAACACACATATAGGAGTATTCAAAGAAAGCAATGGGATATTCGATTTCCTTGGGCTCCATCAAGAACATTCGTGATAATGTTGGACATCAACGCCAAAATATCAATGCTGGCCTTCCTATGCCAAAGTTTAGATATCGTCAAAATGTGGCCACACCGAACGTCATCAGAAAAATCAATCGTATGATCGCCAAAGCTAATCCACCAACCCAACGTGAGATGGCGTCTATGTTAGGCATCTCTAAAGGAACGGTATATAACATTATAACAAAAATATTGGAAGCTAAACTTGGAACTAAAAAATGCAAAGTTCATCAGCTTAACATGGCGCAAATTAAGAAGAGGATGGCTAGATCATGGCAGTTACACATGAAGTTAAAAGGTGGAAGATGGAAGAACTTTGTTACTTCTGATGAGGCAATGTTCTATTTAGGTGGGTCGTACGGGCGACGCAAAGTTTGCTACATGAGAAAAGGCGAAACAGTTAGCGACAAACTTAAGTTCGTTAAGCGGGACTCTTTCGCCAATGGTTTCATGGCATGGGATGGTGTCTCTTATAGAGGAAAAACCGAGATTCGCTTCATCAACAAAGGAATAAAAACGAATAGCACTTTCTATATCAATAAGGTATTGAAGCCGTTTCTTCGACATGACGTTCAGAAACTGTTTCCAGAAGGTCGGAAGTCAATGGTGTTCCATCAGGACAGTGCCTCAAGTCACACATCTAAACAGACCCTCCAGTTTCCTAAGAAGGAGAAAGTGAACTTTATTGACCGTGACGAATGGATGCCGAAGTCACCGAATGCTGCTCCAATGGACTTTTGTATATGGGGTATCCTTAAACGCCGTCTACAGAAGCGCAACCTTAACTCTGTGATAGGTCTTAACAAAGCTCTTAAGGACGAGTGGAGAAAACTGGACCAAAATATTTTTAACAAGACTCTTGAATCGTGCCCAAAAAGGTGTAGGCTTATTTACGCATGTCATGGATCTCATATTGAACACTTACTTCAATAAAGGTACTGTTGCAATTCTTATTTTGCGTCATTAATTTTGTTCAAATATAATCTGGGCGCCTTTCGTATAGGACGTTTAAACGTAAATCTATTTTGAATATAAAGCATATAGCTAAACTATTCGCACTTGATATAAACTGCGACCTTACACGTAACTATTACATTCGTAAAAAGTCTTTCTATAACCGATATATAGATTTTTGTGACTATGTGTATCTAAGGTTAAAATAAACACGCGGAAGTAAAAGTTGCTACGCAGTTTGCGAAATGAAGCAAACCTAGCTTAATGCTCTTTGCAGAAGATCTAGGAATACGAAACCCATTCTTGTACTGTTTTTCAATGAAATAACTACGTTCAATATAAGCCAAATTAAGTTTATTTTTTAAGTTCGTTTACCAAAACTGTAGCCTGAACCGTAATTAAACAGTTCAGATATGTCACAAACAGTAATGAGGCGTACGACGATTTGCAGATTTCAATAGTTAGTTATCGTGTATGTAATGATATTTTCGTAAGTAGTAGTAAATCTTGTAAAATAGCATGTGTACATGCTTAAACTGCTCAACAAATGTGTTTCCATCTACATCTACATCTACATGGTTTCATCAAACTGTCATGGATTGACATTTCTTTGACGCTGCGCAAGGCAAGAATATATTAATGTAAAGAGTAAAGCTACAATAGTAAAGGTAGAAAAAAGCTAGATAAAAGTAAGAAAGTGTAGTAGTGACCCCAGTTACTTTTCACATCCATCAGGGCAAGACCAATTTAGCTTCCGTGACGGTACCAGGGCACAAGGCCCCGCCAACATAGCTCTAGTCCGTCATTTGAATGCTTAATTCGTAACTGGGAGGGTGTCCCCTTAGAAGGTTAGGCTGGAAAGCCCACTCTTGAAGGATGCCAGAGAGGGGGCCTCAGCAACGGATGCTGGTAGATCGTTCCAAAGTGGTATACTACGTGGGAAAAAGCTGTACTTGAAGGTATCAGATGTAGGAGTGACTGGTAAGAAGCCGGATCCGTGCGGGTGTCTAGGCATCTTCTTTCGTGGTGTCAGGTACTTGTTGGCATCAATGTCAACCAGCTTGTTTACTATGCGGTAGAGCATTGTCAGTTGATGTTTTGTGCGGCGTGTTTCGAGGGTTTCCCAGTTTAGCTCTTCCAGCATACTATCAACACTGCTTGTATTATGGAATCTGTTCGTAATAAAGCGCGCTGCACGACGTTGTACCATCTCAAGCTGATACTTGTGAGTTCCATAGTGTGGACTCCATACTGTGCAGCAGTACTCTACGCTGGAGCGAACTAGTGCGATGTAGGCATTTGTCTTGGTTTGTTGAGAGGTGTTTCGGAGATTCCGCCGCAGGAAACCGAGCATGTTATTTGCTTTCTTGGTAACTCGGTCATAGTGATGCCTCCAAGACAATTCTGAGTCAAGATCCACACCTAGGTATTTAGTTGTTTTGTCGATGGATAGTTTGATGCCTTTCAGTATGTATTCAGATGGTATAAGGTTGGATGTAGCCCTTGTTACTCGAAGAACACTGCACTTCTGTGGGTGGAAGTCCATACCCCAGGTGGCTTCCCATCTGGCTAGTGCATCCAGGTCCGCTTGGAGAAGCTGACGATCAAGGTCAGTTTTGATCTGGCGGTATAGAATGCAGTCGTCGGCGAAAAGGCGAACTCTTGACAGCAGCCCCTCAGGTAGGTCATTGATGAAGATTAGGAACAATAGAGGTCCTAATACCGAACCCTGAGGGACACCACTGACTACTGGGACCTCTTCTGAATGTTGCCCGTTGACCACAACTCTCTGTGTTCTGTCGTGTAAGAAGGACGATATCCAAGCTAAGGTGTTTCCTTTTATTCCGTAATGGTTTACTTTCTTGAGTAGACGCTGGTGTGGCACGCGGTCAAACGCCTTGCTAAAGTCGAGTATGATCAGGTCTGTTTGAATCCGCTTGTCAAGTGATTCTGCAAGCTCGTGGGTGAGGGTTAGAAGTTGCGTCTCGCAACTTCTCCTAGCTCGGAAACCGTGCTGGCAGTCGTGTAGGATGGCATGCTTGTCTAGGTGCTTGAGTGTCTGGCTGACGATAACGTGCTCAAGCAACTTACAACATAAGCTGGTTAGGGACACCGGACGGTAATTGGCAGGATCTTGCCTAGCTCCTTTCTTGTAGATGGCAGTGACGTTGGCTTGTCTCCAGTCATGTGGTACCCTTCCTTCGCTGATGGAGCGTTGAAGAATTAGGGTTATGATTGGGGCTAAGTCTTCAGCACAGTCCTTCAGTATCCTTGCTGATATATTGTCAGGACCTGAAGCTTTCCTGGGGTTAAGGTTCTTGAGAAGCTTCAAGATGCCTTCCTCCTGGATATCGATCTCATCCATGTCTGGGTAGGGCGTACCTGCAGGGTTTTTGATCTCGCCTCCTGTTTCGTCAGTGAAGACCGACTTGTATTGACGGTTAAGGATGTTTGCCTTGTCACGTGCAGCATCAAAGAGCCTCCCGTTATCCTTCAATGGTGAGATGCCTGTGTTGTCCTCCCTTAGGGATTTGATAAAACTCCAGAATCTCTTCTGTTTTGAAGGTTTGGTGCTGTCTGGATCATCTACTTCTATCAAGTTGTTGACGTATTTCTGGTTTGTTTCTCGCTCTAACTTCTGGGTTGCTCTTTTACAAAGTCTATATTTACTGATATCTTTCTCTTTTCCTGTTTTCTTCATCTTTGTGTACAGTTTCGCCCTCTTCCTTATAGAGGCTCGTACTTTGCGGTCTATCCAGGGTTTTTTGCGTATAGCTGTCTTTAAGCACTTTCGCAGGAATAAACTTATTCATCAAGGCTGTTAATTTATTCTTGAATTTAGTCCATAACACTTCGACTTATTCTGATTCTCTGGGAGATCTGGACAAGTCTTCATTTAGTAGCCTCAGTTCAGTTCTGAGGCCATCATAGTCAGCCTTGTTGTATACAAAGACTGTCCTCTTTGTTGGAGGTAGTTTGTGGGGCCGTAGACTCGCTTCCACATAGACTGCCTCATGGTCGGAGATTCCAGGAATGACTTTGGATGTGTTAATCAGGGAACTATTATTCGTGAAGAAAAAGTCTAGTATGTTTAATGACGAGGCTGTGATTCTGGTTGATTCCGAAACTAGCTGATCAAAGAAATGATCGCCTGTTATTCCTAGAAGCTGTTGACAGAGTTTTCAATGGTATGCATATGGCACTACACAGTTCTTTTCCAAGTCAATGCCAGCAAGATTGAAGTCCTCGCCTAGCCATATATGTTGTCCTGTGGGGATCCTTGATAAACTGTCGTCGAGGTGTGATAGGTACAAAGGCTTGTCCATCGATGGTGGGCGATAGAAGGCACCGACATAGAAGTTTCTGGCTTCCCTGACTGTTA
The DNA here is from genome assembly GCA_007657795.1 of Dreissena rostriformis. Classification (NCBI taxonomy): domain Eukaryota; kingdom Metazoa; phylum Mollusca; class Bivalvia; order Myida; family Dreissenidae; genus Dreissena; species Dreissena rostriformis. The sequence goes on along the minus strand of VMBQ01001623.1, from coordinate 55,167 downwards.
CCTGGACCCATAGCATCTCACAGTCAGTATCTATGGATAGTTCTGCAGGTTCCAAGCGTTGGTACTTTTTATCGACGAGGATGAAAAAACCACCTCCGGGTCCGTCGCCCTTCTTGAGTATACGGTCTCGTCTGTATACGTTGAAGTTGTCTGGAAATATTTCTGAATCTAGATGAGATGAGTTCAGGCATGACTCGGTACCGATGAAAATTTCTGCACCAGTGCCGGAACACAGATTGGAGAGGGATATTTTCTTTTCTTTTACAGCTTGACAGTTGATGGTGACAATTTTGAATGGTATATCCTGTCGCTGCTGCTTGCTTTTGTGGATAAATTGAAAAAAAATTCCATGCGTATGGTCCAAAAAGCTGGGGTGTTCCAGGATTTCCTCCTCACCAACTGTAGTACATGGGATTGAGTAGTCACTAGGGAGACGGTCCCGAAGAGGAGATTACGATCTCTTTGGAGATGATGTTGCCTTCGGATCAGGCGCAAAGCTCGAATCACACTCCGAGTGGTTGCTGATATCATGCCGAAGGAGATCAAAACTGTTTGATGTTTCGTAAAATGTTAAATCAAAAAGGCTCGACGCGAAATTTGGTATGCCGCAATTTACACACTCCCACGAAATGTTTCGTAGACCAACATATACTTCTTCGCACATACCCATACAGTCACAATGGTACCATTGATCACATGAATCACACTGCACACCTGGTGTTTCCATGCAAGTGTGTAATTAATTTAAATGTATTCAATGGTGTGCTGGTATTGTGATAATGAGACAACCTTAACTTTATCCTGCTGACCTATATTTAAATACTCTTTCTGTGTAGAAATGTAATATATATTATGAGAATCGACACGTTTCTAAAACAGAACAACGATTGCTCACGTGAATCAGTGTTGATTATGTGTAGCAATAGGTTTGTTAACGTTGAAATAACAATATTTAATCATAAGTTCAAGAACTCCATAGAGTTATTTTGTAAATAAAAAACATTTCAATTCATAATTGTCATATAATATTGAACCTTTATTGAGTCGGTCAGTGCTTTTAACATAACCACGAAAATTCATGTTGTCTGCTCTATTCATCTGACATAGACCATATATTTATTAAGTTAAATTAAGCCACAGTATATCGATCGTTCTGGCTCAGTAACAAATGTCAATACGACTTAGTTTTAAATAAGTTTGCATTTACAAATAGAATTATAATTTGAAACTCAATCATCTACTTTATTTGGTTTTGTTTTTATCATATTGCATTTAAATCAAAATGTGAGGTATACTTAAACAATCATTAAAACGTATGGCAACATAATGTAACATAAAATACTGTCGATGCTATTTCTCTGCATGGATGTGTTTGTTTTAGGAAACAATTATTATTATAGTATCACACCCACTTGATCATTTATTTCGTTTTGAATCTTTATGGTTGTCATTATTTCGCTTGAGTATTGTTTGGAATGCTGAAACTCAAATTCCTACATTTTGAAGGTACAGTTATGAAATCTAGCATAAGGTTCGCGAACATTGATACAACTAAATATAATGTTGCACGTTTGTAAAATATTTACAGCTTTGTCAATACATTAACTCAAATAAGCCCGAGACTCAACATTCAAACATTTAGAGGTTGGTTTGTTTGCTGCATTTTAACTTGGTTTTATTATTTCAAGCGTAGAATTATTACAGAGTTATGATACCTTAATAAGTATTTAGAACGTTGTCAAACTGTGTATATGCATGAACTATATGTTCTTACCTTAAGCAAAATTACAATACAAAGATTCTCAGCAATATAAGTAAAAACATAAAAGCTATATCACTCAATCATTCTTATCGGCAAATATAAAAATATATAAATACAAGAACTAAGAATTGCAACAATATATGTATAATTCAATTAGTGTGGAAAATGATCACGCTTTTTAATGGTTTCAACGGAAACTAAAAGGAAACCATTAAAACAAGTACAATACTGAAGTTCCTACAACGCAGTAATAGTGTGTTTCAAATATTATGTTTTTGTTATAGGGAATATGGAAAGAAAAAAACTAGATTCCATCTGCAATATAATCTTTTTACATAAATGCACTTTACTTTCACGTATTTAATAATCAAGTCAAATATAATATAGTATGCAATAATACATTTGCAATAGAAACACATCAGCAAAATTTGTGACAAAATGAAAACAGATCTTGGGAATCAAATTTATTTTCTGTAGTATTTGATATTTGTAGTTAAAATCCAAATATCGTTATAATATCATATAGCACAGTATAAAGTTCAAAATAGCCTAGCCGTCGATACAGAAAACTGTCGCAACACTCAGTAAATTGTTATACCAAGCTTGCAATGTACAGGAATTGTCTGTTTTATGGGTTCACATTGAATTGCATTTGGCCTGTTTATGTATTCTTTGTTTGCGTTAAATGGTGTTAAGTATATGTACAGTTATGATTATGTAATGCAATTTATAATGTTTGTGTAACATATAACTATTTTCCGTTTAATAATTATGCATCTAATGTTTACTGTTTTCGAATTTGTGTGTGAATAACACTTCTTATGGTATTAAATACAATCCAATACTACGAAACATTGTTTTAATCAAGAAACCATTACCCATGTACATTCTTGTATCAGTCAAGCAATTAACAACCAACTATGTAAAATGTAGCTTAACCACTTATTTATCTAAGATATTTTAATGGCTTATGCATTAACAAAAAAACTGACAAAATAATACAAATGTAAGTTCGTAAATGTCAAACTCTTTCTGCCTTCAGGTACGTAGGGAATGGAAATGGCGATATCTATAAAGGGGTCTGATGCTTCAACGCTTTGGCGAATTACACTTTATGCCTGGATTGTACTTTTGTATCAAGGTAAAATTATTACATTTCATAACAAATTAACGTTTGTGCCTTTAACAACAAGAAGAGACATGTGACGTTTTTGTTAATTTAACACTTTTTATTTTATTTCATATAGCGTTTGCAGACGACTGTGAACCATGCAAATGTTGTGTTGATGAGTACTGTTATGGTAAAACCATAAATGGTAACTACTATCAACAATTTTGTGGAAATGGATGTAAACGCGGATTTTGGGGCCCTCAATGTACAAAACGCTGTAACGAAAAGTGCCAAACATGTAATCAGTTTGGAGTGTGTATAGAGTGTTATGACGGATACTATCTGACGAATGCGGAATGTCGTGAGTGCCCATACAAACAACATGGTTGCAAATGTTCACCCCCAAACACATGTTCAGGTTGTTTGTCTGGGTTCTACTCTACTGGGTCTTGGTGTGATACTTGTTCTACGAACTGTCTGGAGTGCACTTCGCGCAATGACTGTTACAAATGCGTTTCTGGACTATATGGTAATACTTGTCAGAACACTTGTACGTTTAAAAATTGCTTTTGTTCTTCTGAACGTGGTTGTGATTCGTGCCGTGATGGATTTTATAATATTCTCTCAAACTGCGAATTTCGGTGTTATGAAAAGTGCAGTTCATGTGGAAACGGTCCATTCGACTGTATGAAGTGCAAACGTGGATTTTATGGTTCATATTGTAATGAACAGTGTCAAAATGGATGCATTAACAATGAATGCAATAAACAAGATGGAACATGTCTATGTCGACAAAACTTTAGCGGAATAAAATGCAACGCTTGTGCTATAGGCAAATACGGCTCTGATTGTCAGAATGATTGCTCGATTGGTTGCAGTAACTTCCAGTGTGAAAAAGATGCTGGACGTTGCGAATGTAGAGACAAGTTTACAGGAATAACTTGTGCCAGTTGCGTTAACGGCTTCCGTGGAACACAGTGTGACCTAACATGTTCTCAAGGATGTTTGAACAATATATGTGACAGGATAACCGGAGTTTGTGTAGGTTCATGTAAATATGGATATAATGGTGAATACTGTTGTCCCCACGGTACATTCGGCTACGACTGCAGGCAGCCATGTCCAGTAGGTTGTTCAACCTGTTCATCAATACTTGAATGCCAAACCTGCAACGACGGTTTTCACGGAAAGAGTTGTGAGATTTCATGTCCGACGAACTGTCAAACGTGCACCTCACTGTCAGACTGTTCCCAGTGTCAAGATGGCTTCTTTGGGCCGTTTTGTAATAACACATGCTCTCAAAACTGTAGAACGTGTGATTCATCTGGAAGATGCATATCATGTAGAGATGGGTTTTTGTACCCAGAGAAGCAATGTCAGTGCTTATCCTGCTCGTCTGGTGCGTGTACTTCATGTTTGAACACAACGTATTATAAATATGGCCAAGCGTGTTGCCCTTGTAACACTAGTTGCAAAAACGCAGTATGCTCATCAGCTGTGCAATGTACCCTGGGATGTGAAGACAGATATTTTGGTTTTGGTTGCGATCGTCAATGCTCAGACGAAGACATGATGTGTACGATATGCAGTGGTGACGCCATGCACAGTTTCAAATGTCAATCATGCGTTAACGGACATTTTCCAGACATCAACGGCAAATGCACACCATGTTCCTTGAAATGTGTAAACAGCGATTGTAACAGTTCAAATGGAATTTGTAAAGGTGGATGTCAGGCTGGCTATTGGAATTCGAAATGCGACAATATTTGCATGGCCAATTGTTCTGTTTGTGACCAAAGAAGTGGTGAGTGTTTAGTTTGCTCAACACCGAATTTATATGGTATCGAATGTAATATGGCTTGTAGCAACACATGTATGCATTCATCATGTCACATGAATGGCACTTGCACATATGGATGCATTTCTGACTATTTTGGCCCATCATGTGACACGCCCTGTGCTTTTAGCTGTGCTCGCGAAGGGAACGAATCTCGATGTAACCCTGCAACAGGTCTATGTGTATTTGGCTGCAGTACAGGATTTACAGGAAAACTGTGCATGGAAGGTGAGAATAATTTATTTTAATTCTTTACATCGTGTTCGACGTCTACCTTCTTGAATTATTATGCTTATTCTTGGCGATTCACATGTGAGTTCTCTGAAACTATTATGTTATTGAGTAACGGTCGTTTTCTGATTCACAGAGAGACATAGAAATTAGTTAACATAAGTACATGTTTAATTTGTGCATTTAAGAGCAAAACTAAAACAAACTTTGGATTAAACATATGTGTTTGTGTCAACAGCTCTCCAGTTAAACAACAGTAAAGATACACCAGCAGCAGCCATCGGTGGAGGTATTGCGGCTGCGGTGATTGTTGGTCTTGTTGTGATCGTGGGAATAATTATCTTCATGCGTAGAAGGTATTTGTAAAAAATAAACAGTGTTCACGTGCTACTGAACCCCGTTAAATGTAAATACTAATGAGGACTAATACGTTTATTTATTTAGTCGTATTACTCAAAAAGCTGTGTTTGACTGATATGCATTAGTGAGGTGAAATAACACAATGCATGAAATAATAAGATTTGTGGCATGAAGATTTTGTTTGGTGTTATATATGCATATAGTAACATACGAATTATTTTACAAAAGCTTATTTATTAATTTAATTATTTAATAGAAATCGCGAACCGAAGAATGAACCCATACAAGAAGCGTCAGCAAGTTTAGACAACTCGTCTGCCCCCGTGTATGCATGTGTCAAGCGCGATGGTAAGCATTGCCTTCGGTATAATATGTATGTATTATTGAATAATCATTGTAAATATATATAATGTTTTAAGTTGCATATGTTCAGAAATTCGAATAAATATTTATAGTTGTTTCCAAAGCACATCCAGGTTCGGTGTATGAAAACACATCATCTGTAAAAGCTAACAACTTGACAGTACACGTGCACAATCCTGTTTACAAAAACAGTTTCATTGAAAAAGACTCATCCCGGACTGGTAATGACATTGTCACTGAAGACAGTTTAGAAATAGGTACGTCAAATTTATGGCAAGTTATTGCATTTAATGTTAATATGCATAGTGTCGACTTTATGTTTTGTTAATGAAATATGTCGATATATTACATGTATACACTTATTGTTTGATTTATTTTGTTTCATAGTTCAAAATTATATAAAAATATTCGTTCGTTTTAACGTATATAATGCTTCTAATTGTTAAACTATTTCCGATCTCCGTCCATGGATGATTGATTAAGATAGTCAAGGATTAATATTTATATAAATATAACATTTTCTTTCTAGATGAGTGGGACAGTATTGGCCGTCTAAATGCGATCCGATTTGAGGAGAATGGAGGGGTGTATTACAACAATGACGAAAAATTGAAGCAAATGAAAATACCTGTTATAGAACTGCAGGCGTTTGTGATGTCAAAGAATATGGACTACTTCACAACAGAGTTTGAGGTTATATAAACTGTGTTTTAAAGCAATTTATACTTCTAGTGACTTTTTGTTTTGTCACACTTTTAAACTACGTTCGAATTAGTAATTGACATATTTCATATAATGTTTCAGAAAATTCCATACGGGCTTCTTAAAGACTACCGAGTTGCACAAATGAAACCAAACATTGGCAAAAACAGATACAAAGGCATTTATCCATGTATGTAAATAATTATGTTTATATAATGTTTTCTTATCATCCAGTTGTTTGATTTAAAGGTTTCATAGGGTTGTCCTAGTTGTGTACGTTTTATTATTCTACACATGCACAATTTGTAAATAAGGTTTATTTTGTTTTCAAGAGTTTTCATATTCCAATGCAGCTACATTTTCGCGTTGCCAACATTTGAATTATTTGTATCGTTTTAGAAGACAACATAATAAATGGAAATCACTGAAACATTTTTGCATGATCGTTTATAGTTAATGCACAAAGGTGAATTTACACATACGTTCTAGCATTTTATATAGCGTTGTTAATGTATTTAATGATGTAAGGCTCTGTCTACAAACAGATGACGACCACAGGGTGAAGGTTCGTGGTGGAGACACCGACTATATCAACGCCAGCTTCATTGACGTAAGATGCGTTGTCATTGCAAGCTATACTGAATTAAGTAATACTGTTTTGTTTTACTTTTATGCTGTTGGTTCAATATCGGAATTTTAAATAAATGCAACATTAAATTTAAATTTGCCGATGAGAGCCATTTACGATTGAGAACCATGCGCGATTGAGAACCAAGTACGATTGAGAACCATTTACAATTTTGAATCATTTGCGAACTAGACCTTATTTTCATTGTGATGGAAAACCATTTGCGATTGAGATATTTAAGCGGTTTAGATCAATAGCGGTTGAGAATCATTTTAATTCGTGCATCGGAGAGTAAAAGTTTCATATGCTACCGATGTAAACATTGTAAAACATGAGCACTCGGTTCTCATTTACCAATCATTAAAATCAACATTAACTTGTAAATATGATAAAATTGTTTGAAAGTAGTTTCTTATTATCAGTATATTTGTGTTTTCAGGGTTACCAAAGGCAAAACGAATACATCGCTACATTAGGTAAATATTTCTTCTAACACACCATTTCACTGCCATTACTTTAAGAAGGCATGTTGACGGTAAATGCCGGGTTGATGATGTTTTGGAAAGTATTATTAAATGGTTGCTTGACACATATGTCTCGTTTAACACTATTAAAACAATGTGTCATGGACACTATTAGCGAGTGTGGTAAACAAAAGGAGTAGAAGTAAACGTTATATGAATTAAATGTTCATTAGGCGTTTTTATACGCATGTGTACTGCAGATAATTAGATTTAAGTGCAGACTGATTCTCATTGAAGAAGGCTATTTTCGTATGCATGAATTTGAGTCCACTAAATGCGTGTATTAAAACTACTTTTGGTTTCGTTATAGAAATATTAACGATTTCATAAATACAACATTGTTAATAGATTAATATATGATTGAACAGATGGAATATGAATTGTTTATTTTTATGTCTTTATTTAGGGGGTAGGGGATTTTGGTATTGTATATTTTGGATTATGTAAATAGGATGGGCAATATGGAAACTTAATACAAGATAATGAAGGGATTGCAAGTGTGAATATATATATCTTTGGAGACTTTATTGTCAATACTATTTTTATTAGGTCCTATGTCAAAGCAACTTGGCGATTTTGCTGCTTTCTGGAGAATGGTTTGGCAACACAACGTGGAGAAAATCGTCATGGTTACAAATCTGGTGGAGGAAGAGGTGAGCATCTGATATTGTAAATGTGTAATGTGTCTGAGTTAGTCGCTAAGAAGTACAAGTACAGTTTTGATAGTATATTGATATACGTTACTTAGTTCAAATGTGTTTTCGTGATAAGTGGTATCAATCCTCCATAATTTAAATGAAAAGAACAATTTTCCTACACTGACATGCATACTTTTTTAAGTTAAATCTGATGAACCCAATACAATAACGAAGGAAGCTTGGTTCTCAATATCTTGGTATGCAGTTGTTTGCTTTTAGGTCAGATTCCGCGTTGTTGTTTATGATATCTAAATCGTGAATGTTCAAATTCAGAAAGACAAGTGCGAGAAGTACTGGCCCAGTGTTGGTGCAACTCAGCTGTACGGCGATATACAAGTCGTATGTCAGATTGAAGACGAATATGCAGAATTTACACGACGAACATTTGATATCATAAAGGTTCACTGTTTAAAGTACCATTTATCCTTAACAGCACACTTGCTGACATTACGGTACACTGTTTTATGTACCATTTCTTATTAACAGCAAACTTGCTGCCATTAAGGTATATTGTTGTATGTACAATTTCTTATTAATAGCAAACTTGCTGTCATTAAGGTATACTGTTGTATGTACCATGTCTTATTAACAGCACACTTGCTGTCATAAAGGTATACTGTTGTATGTACCATTTCTTATTAACAGCACACTTGCTGTCATTAAGGTATACTGTTGTATGTACCATTTCTTACTTACAGCAGCAGCAATGAACCAAAAGTAATGAGTCTATTATTTGAAATTAAATATGCTTTTGTACTGGCATATTTTTCAAATCGAGTCAGTGGAAATTGAGACAGTATTGAGAGTTTGAAAAACTGTGCACGTTTAAGGATACCTTAACAGTTTGAAACTTGTATCTCATGCATAACCACCATTTCCAGGTCAGACAAACGCGGACGTTGACGCAGTTACATTTCACGTCGTGGCCAGACAAGGATGTTCCGGAGGATGTTACGTCGATCATCGATTTCCGGCAGAATGTCTTACGTGCTCCAGCTACATTTGACGGACCTATCATCGTACACTGCAGGTAGATAAGATAGTTTATTGTTGGTTTTGGTTTTTGGGTGAGTGTGTTTTTTAGTTATGGTAAGTCACTGACTGGGTGTGTGAGTGAGTTGGTGTTTGAGTTTTGAGTGGGTGCGTTTTTTGAGCGAGTGAGTTTTTAAGTGAGTGTTTTTTTAGCTTTATAAGTGTTTGTGTTTGCGTATTATTGAGTATCGAAATTTGACCGAATGATTTGTAAGTGTGTTATTGAGTTATTAATTGGTTTAGTGGGTGAGTGAGTGAGTGAGTGAGTGGGTGGGTGGGTGTGTGCTTGGGTGAGTGAGTGAGTGAGTGAGTGAGAGAGTGAGTGAGTAAGTAAGTGAGTGAGTGAGTGAGTGAGTGATAGAGTGGCCTTTGGTAGGGTTGGTTATTGGATGGGCCCTGGTTTTGGGTGTGTGAGAGTTTAAGTAAGTCAGTCAGTCAGTCAGTTAGTGAGAGAGAAACATGTGCATGATCGACTGTGTCAGAATGCATTAGTACATAAGTAAATCAACCAGCTAGAAATTAGGCACTTACGTAAAAAAGAGTGAGTGTTAGTTTGCAAGAGAGGAAGTTATTGAAATACTTGTCACACTCAACTCGTGTTAGAGGGGAAAGATTATCTTATTCATGAATCGTTGTTTAGATATATGTGTTACATTTATTTAGAAAACATGTATACAAACGCATACGTTTCGGTTACAGTGCAGGCATTGGAAGGACAGGCACCTACATTGCTATAGATATCCTCACAAAAGAGGGTGGAGCCGAAGGAGCCATAGATATACCTGGCTGTGTACTGAACATGAGACAAAACAGGCCAAATATGGTTCAGACAGTGGTATGTTTATATGTAAATTGTAATTTCAGGAATAAAAAACGACACAACAAAGCTTTAACGTGAAATCATATTTAATTTATATGTTATATGAAGAAAACAATTCAATCACAATTTATGTTTTGTTTAAAACAGATCTACATGTACATCGATATATGCTAATGTCAGATTAAGTTGCTTTTGTATAATTTATCTGAGTTTGTTACATATCTCCATATAAAATATATATCCTGTTATTCAGGTTTTAATAATTAATACCATATGTAGTATTTTATACACAACCGCGTATTTAATACAAAAACAACTGTGTGCAAATAAAACCGTATACAATCTTAACGTGAAGAAACTTTATTCTTTATAGTATCATTTAAACCTCAATATCTGTATTTCCAGGGCCAGTACGCCTATCTTCACCATGCAGTTGTCCACTCGCTCACATTTGACTGCAAGCCAGTGGCCGTTCCGAAGTTCCAATTGTATATGGACACGACATCAAAGGATACAATAAGGAGCATATTTCACGTAATTTGTTTTAATTCTTGAATTAAAGTAAAAAAAAAAATATTTAAACTATGTGTTGATGATACAAGAAGTTACATTTCTGAAATCATTCTTACACACATTTTGCAGCAATTACAAGTGACAGCAAGTGTGCAAGAAACGCCAAACGTACTGACAAGAACAGAGTGGGAACTGATGTCCCAGGTATCATCTGCATTGAGTTTTCAATTGCATTATCACTCCAAATATACCACAAAGCATTAGAACGATTGGCATATTGAAAAATGAAACAATGTATGTGCCTTAAAAAAGAAACAGAATAAACAAAAAAAACGACATTTGAATGATTTCAATACAAACTGAACTCATAAAATGTATTTGTGTTTCTGAGGCTTCTGTTTTGATGTTCACTTCTTATACATTTACAAACTGTCTGACTGACTATAGACTATATAACTGTGTTCACAGTATAACGAATTTATTTCGACAAAAATCTTAACAATGTTGTGTGGTCCCTTTATTGTGTTCTCCAATGCAGAAAGAGCAATGGTCATCTGCAACAAATATTCAGGTCAATTATAACACCCTTTATCATGTATTACAATGCAGAAAGATTAGTTATCATCTATAACAAACATTAACGTAATCACACAATGTCTCAATAATTATTTTTTTTACAAAATACATGTTTATTGCATATGTTACTATATTTAGGAACAACATTGGCCGTTTTTGTTCGCGAATAACTCGTGAAAATCTCGGTATTGAGCAAGTGTGCAAATAACCGGTTATTTGCAAACTGTGCCAAAATCGGTTATTTGCAAACTTCCGGTTTGCTCGCACCTGTTGTTAAGTAACGGCGGATCGTCGGCACGCGTTGACGTTACGTTATTGGCGACCGGAGCTTCAAAAAAAGGCGTCTGAACGGGTTTTTGGAATCGCTATCGAATCGTTTACTAAATTAAGACAGCATCATTGAAAATAATGGAGATAATTTAGCAGAACCTGATACATATGACTTTGTTTAACAGGAGTCATCCAGCATCAACATTTAGTAAACGACAATCTTACCTCAATGACATCTTTAATCCAATGTTTATAATAATACAATTACAACGATATGCACTTCCATTTTCTGTTTTTCCACCGCATTATCTTTATTTATTTCAAACTACACTTTGTGAAACGTTTTTTCGAAATCGAATGACTGCTCGGAGTGATTTATTTCCTCTTGAAGTTTCCAATTATGTGATACATTACAAACACACAATCCAAAATACGTTTTGGATGCGTTCGATGATTTTTTAAAATAAATATTTTACTGTTAAATGAATCACAACGTCCGAATTGTTGTCGTTAAAACCAAGAGAGTCAAGCTTAAACTGATGTGTTTCGTCAGAAATTACGTCATACAAGATAGATACGTCATAAATTGCGTAATCATTTGAATACAAATAAAAGTACGGAAAGCTGGTTCGGCAATATATTTTAGTGAAAGGAAGAAATAGGATGATATGTAATATAAACCATAACACACGCTAAGTATTAAGTATTAAAGATGAGCATATGCAATAAACAGGTCATTATATGGAGAAAGTGTGCATTTAGTGTTTATTGGCACACTTGGTGTTTATTTGCACTCGGGCTAAAGCCCTCGTGCAAATAACTCACCAAGTGTGCCAATAACCACTAAAGGCACACTTACTCCATATAATAATCTATACGTAGTGTGTTTCTGCCCACAATACTTATAACTAACGCAGGTGATGAGCATCGGCCAAATCTCCACCTAAACCGGAAACCAGGATCCACGGATTATATCAATGCAGTTTATCTTAACGTAAGTCAGGCATTTTCTTAACGCTGAAAATGAAGTTATACACATAATAAAACATAGACGTTTACTCTGGTAAAGTTGGCATAGTTTACGTCCAGTCGATCACTTAAATTGTTGTCTTAATGATAGCCTTTTGACCGTGTTATTAGCGATGTGTATGCCGCGTCTATCAGTTTCAAATTACCTATGATTTAAACAAGTTCACATTTCATGAAAATATTTTTTTGCAAATAAAATGCTTGAGCTGTTAATATTGACGATGTGCGGTTTGTGAATTAATATGACATAATTTATATTGCAAAACTATAATAACATCGCTTTGACAAATGCTCTTTTAGATCAAAACGGTTACGGTTCTTGAATGCTATTAGATGTTTAGCCATTTGATAAATGTGTGGACTGCTTTGGATTGAGTGTGTTGACATTTTTCTATAGTCTGTTATATGTCTAGTATTTTTATTAAATTGAACGAATATGACAACCAATCGGGGCATTGTGTTGCTTTGTAGAGTTTCCAGAAAAAGAAAAAGTACATTCTTGCACAAACTCCTTTACCAAACACTGTCGGCGATTTCCTCGCATTGGTTGTTCAAACAAACTGTGCGTGTATTGTAAGCTTGGAATCAGAAAAAATGCACGCTGGGGTAAGTATTGTTCAAAACTAATTTAATGAAATTCCATACTAAATAGCAGCATCATTGTTACCAGAATGCCATCGGTAATTGTCGCTCATATTGCATATTTTAAATGTTGCAAGCTACAAAATAAACACCAAATAAATAGCGGTCAAAGCAACTACAATAAGTATAAGTATACAGTTTCATTATATATAAATTATCGTTATATGCTAATGAGTACGGTTGGTGGTAGCATAACGCTAGTACTCCAAAGCGTATCATTTTAGGACATCGGTGTCTTCTTACCGGCTGACAATCAGGTGTTGAAGAACGGAATATTCAGCGTCCGTTGTTCGAAGCTAGAGGCGAATGGGTACCGTAATAAACGGACCTTGACCATTGAACATCGAGCAAATCAGGTTTGACTTCATATAAAACAAATCAGTGCATGGCATTTATTCGCTCAAATTATTATAAAAGTTCATTTCAAATGACATTCAAGTAATACAAGTCAACTAAAAATAGATTGTTACATAAACTATCATTATTTGTTATGTTTCGCAATAGGCAAACGAGGCATTGTCTTTAACGTGCCTAGAGTTTACAGACTGGAACACGGAAGAGCGAATACCAAATTTGCCATCTGATTTCCGCCGATTTATTGCTGAAGTTGACGCAGTAACAGCCAATGATAACTCTGATCGACCTGTTCTGATACATTGTCTGTAAGCTTATTTGTTGTTTATTGTTGTTGATTGGAAACGATATAGTAGCCCTAGTTCAAATATTGTTTTAATATGTAAGATATTTTAAAGAAAATAAATGTTTAAATACACGTTAAGTAAAACTTCAGTCGAAGCGAAAGGAGAAAATACTTATGAGCAGCTCATTGTTCTTTATTGACGGGCTTACGCGATTTTCCATGACAACAAGTACTTACGAAAGTAACACATATAAGCAAAGTGAACCTCCACTTATCATCACTAATAGGTTATTTATATTTCACAATATACAATATAAGTGACAACAGACGCCAAAATGATTATAATACATATATATACAATATATTTAATGTGTTAATGTGACAGATAATATAATGTTTTACGTTGCCAAACGATTACAATCGTAAGGTTGTATAGCATACAGTCAATAATGAAGCGAACATTACTGGGGTTGTGCAAGAAATGCGTTGCTGCCTTGCTACACACGATAGACTGATTGCTCACTTAATTGTTTACAGGGATGGTGCCAGTAAATGCGGCCTGTTCTGTGTGGTTGCCACTCTTCTACAAAAAATGGAGGTGGAACATGAAGTCAGCGTAGCGAACGCTGTGCGGAAGGTCAAGACAAGAAGAAAGGGCGCGATCGGTAACTTAGTAAGTTGTTGTATCTCTACTTAAAACTTTAATTATTAATGTTTGCACATTTTTCCAAACTGATAAAGTTCACTAATCGTTAAAAGTGTGTGGACAACAATGCACTGCAGATGGGCTCAAAGTGCGATCGTTCTTTTTAGTTGTTGCCTTTTGTCAATTGCATACGTAGTGCGTAAACCATACCCACGTTTATTATATTTGCATTGAAAAACATATGAAACATATCTGTTATTCGGGTATTGAATATTTATTAAATACAGCGGCTTTTTCTAATGCAAGTATCTTTTCGTTCAGGTTTGTCATTGGTTAAAGTGTCGCAGATGGCTTAGAATGAACGACAAATAGCAAATTAAAAACATATATAAAATGATTGTTTTATTAAATTAATGAGAATGTTTAATTTTTATGTGTTCTCTACCATAGATTACAAACGCCCCCGTAACAATTTGCTGTCTATGTAATACTACATTTATCATTGCATTACATTATTAAAAATAGTTTAAAAATAATTAGAAGATGTACTTATCAACCCCAATATAGAAACAATACCAATACTGCTGATATTGACGATGTACCTACCTTTATTTCCGTAATTGCCAGAAACCATTCAAATAATTCAGGTGTCAATTTTCAGGAGCAGTTCCAGTTCTGCCATGACTGTGTCCTGGACTACATCCAGAGCTCTAACATATACTACAACAGCGCCGCTGATCTCTCCGATTGCTGATTATAGGACGTCTGCCATGATGTGTCTTTGATTACACTCAAAGTTTCCAATTTCGATTAATGACATAATTTTGTCTACCATGATTTTGTCCTTAACTAGATTGAGAGCGTTGACAACTACTTCAAGGTCGCTGCCGCTTTTTCCGATAGCTGGATTCAGACTGTCTGTGATGACTATGTCCTGGACTGCATACACAGCATCCACATCTACTACAAATTTAGTGCTGATCTCTCCAAATGCTTACTCACAGTCCCGGATTAGCCATACGGGAGAGTAGGCAACTGCCTTAGGGCCCCGCGACTTTCAGGGGCCTTATGAGACCGTGACGAATGAATTGTTTAACTATAGTAATTTCTTTTTTACAATTTTTAATCTAATAATTATAATGTCGTATTGGCATTACGGCATTATAATAAAATGGTATACCTACAAAAGGACATTGTCACATTTTATGTCTTGCCAGCCATGGCACTGGTAGGCTTATTTAAACAACTGAAATCGACTGGGAACTGTCGTTTTATAAGGCACTAAGCCTTAGGCACAAAGCCTACTAGAGGCATGGGGCGTGGGCCACAAATGTTGTACTGCCTTTGGGCCCTATAGTGCTAATCCGGCACTGACTACATAGTGATGTCCTTATGAATTTGTTTCTTATTCACTACATATTTCATTCCGAATTGATCTCGCTACTTATCTATTCGGTTGCTGACTTGATTAAAACAGTGACAATTAGTTTTACTCTATACAGGTGAATTGCGCCTTAATTAAATAACTGAAAGCTCTTATTATAAAGCTGTTTACAATATTTACAACACACATGCTTTATCAACCGTTTAAATACTTCTCGACATCATAACACAAGTCACCACTGATATATACTCTTTGAACAATTGACTAGGGTAAAATTCCGTTTGTTTATTAAAGTGTATCGCGATTCGCGAAACTTGTTTTTTGTGTGAAAATGTGTACAAGTGTATTATGTTGTAAAGTTAAAACCGTATTCATTGTAATGTATTACATTACGTTATAACCTACAGATAATCATTTGTGAACGAAACATATTCAAATATGTTATTTCAATGTATACATGTGTTGTTTGTATAGAGCGAATATTCGCAGCTTTGTCTCAATTTTATTAGTAGGCTGGTGTTCTTCCGGTGTTCAGATTTGAACAACGTCATTTTTGACAATGCATGTTTCATGATTATAGAAAGTATTCGTATCAATGTTTTGTTTCGTTACTTTCGTTTTTCAGACATGTGTCATGGCAATAGATACGTACAAATGTTTAAGCATTACATCATGTCTTAGTATCGTATTTCTGTATCCGTTATAACGTTGCTTTCATTGTATATGTACATTGATTGTTATGAATGTATGTCTATTTTAGTATTTGGTAGTCAATCGGGGGACTTGCTTGGTCCCATTCTAAGTGATTACACATGCAGTTCATGCGGTGGTTTTGTTAAGTTTTAACAATATAATTGAAAGTTTAAAACACATTAATGTGGAGGTTAGCTACAAAAACGCGATTGTATGATCAATTTTATTTTATTGACAATGTATTTGTTTCATTAATGATGATAGTTTTTGCTTGAATTCTCGCTTTATCATAGACATAAACTGTATTTCCATAATCTGTTGCCATGTTATGCTTTTTTCAGTATTTAACGTGCTTCTCGAATTTTGTAAATATGAATACATAAAGTCCTTCTTTATTTGTGTTAAAATATTTACTTTTCGAACAAAATAAAAATCCTATGTACAGCGAATATATGTTTATTGCGTTCATGGTAAGTTTGAAAGCTAAAGTAAAATAGTTGCTGTAAGTACGCTTGCTAAAACAGTGTATACGTTACTACTGAACACAACTGTTTAACTTGACTTATATTCGTAGGATAAATTAACTTGAAAATTAAACTCAATATTATCAAACGAAGGTCGTAAATGAGAAATTGTAAGTGGTTGTTAGTTGCACATACGTGGAATGGTATATATAACATGTACAAGCTCAAGGCACGCAACTGCTTCAACAGCATTCATCGAAGCAGTCACCAGTTATGTCATCGAATTATTATCATTTCGATTATGATTGTATCATCATGATACACGTTATCAAATTAACTGACGAATTTTCGTTAAACTCTTTATGCTGGGTGTCGTTGTTCATAATCGGACTTTATTTTCGAAGTAATCAAATTACTGTGCCTTTGTACTCCAGGAAGTAGGATTCTTTTAGCGACGCAGTTTCATCGTGCCTCAGAAAGTACTGTTCTGATGTATTGGTTTGTATCCAACTAGTGAGTAGTAAAATGGAATTTAGATAGAATGGAGTCTTTTTTATTGCTATTTAATTTTAATTGAGATGATATGAGGTTTATTGTTATTCTAGACAAATGGTGGGGTATGGAGATCCTTTTACCCGATTAAACACCTCAATAGTTAATGTTTATATATGATATGTACACCGTTCGTTAAGGGAAGCAACATAAAAATGTATATATATATATATATATATATATATAATATATAA
>VMBQ01001623.1:0-36693 GCA_007657795.1 Dreissena rostriformis | reverse complement strand
TCTTTTCAATCATTTCATCATATCCTGTAATAAAAAAGGTAATATTGCTTGAAATCTTAATATGATCCACAGACAGAAAAAAAAAAAAAAAAAAAAATCAAACAAGAAACGCCTATCAGAGAAAAAATATAAATAAAATGGTACGTTATAAACCCAATGACCTATGCATGAAGATTACAACTGGGAAAGTCGGTCGTATCAAGAAATGCCACACCAGATATAGGATGAGGAACATTGATTGTTCTGTCATGTCATGAATTGTACACCATTTAAGTGTGTATATACAAGTGCCGTTGAATAAAGGCACTTGCTCTCAGTTTACAAAAACAAATGACAAATACAAAAATATTCTACATTAAACAAGAATATATGTATGATATTCAAACAAGCAAAATAAAACTCCAAACTTATTTTTTTTTTTAATATCGGTTCGCTGATGGATGATCATTAATCGAAATCGGTAATCTGTTTTACCGGTGAATGCGATTTGCCGGTCAATGACTTCAATTTGACTTTTTAGGGCGTTACTCAGGAAAGTTAAACAATATCCCACATGTGTCATTAGCTTTATACTCTCTCGCATCATCAGCCTCCGTGAAAGTACGGTCTACCGCGGCGTATTGTTGAGTTTAGTGCGGTAAATAAATTGTCAAAGCCCAATTGCAGCTGTGGTAATTAATTAGGAGTGTATTTGAATTAAAACAGTGGTTTTGTTTTAATTAAGATAAAGCAATCGAAATTGAGTCATGAAACATCAATCGTGGAAGTAATACTTTACTTTATGTTTACTGCTACACATAGGAATTGATCATTTTGGTGAAAACTATTTATCACCATAAATGCATATGTTTTTTTTCAACCATTCTTACACAACCTCTTGAAATTATATTAAGTCTTAATCAACAGAAGCAATACGTATGCATTAAGTTCATTTTAAGTACAATCATGTTTCGAGTTAAGTTTAACATGTTTGATAAGATGCAATAATTTGAAGTATGATTCGTCAGTGTTAAAAGTTCTTATAGTCGTTTCACAAGCAATACAAGTCATTGGAATGTTATGGGTGTTTTCTCGACCATTTATCTTCACACGCTTTATCTGACCGATATGTAATTCTTTGACCGCGATTATATGTAATTGAGCGCTGATATGGATCATTTCTACAAAATAGGGAACGATTGGTTATATAAATACATTACGTGTTGATGCGCGGCTAAGAAGAAAAGCCCAGTTACTCTGACGTTTCAGACATGCAATCATTCATATATGTTATAACCGACTAGATGTGTTTCTATACCATACATAACATTTTTGTAACTTAATGGAGTTTCAATCTATATTAGCATCACATATTTATGATAAGCATTTGGGCATACAAATACAATTAATACAATTTGGTTATACAAATGCAATAGATAATAAAAACACTAGCTGTCTATCCCATACAGTGTTTATATTTAAATGCAAAACATACACAATATATACCTCCGATTGAGTGGCCATCCGACTTTACAGAAACGGTTAGAAAACACATCTTGATCACAAGCTGTTGACAACCAGTTGGTCATAATTCTCATGTTAAAATGTCCACAGAAATCAAATCAGAGTCACACCATAATGCATGTGAAGTTTATGGAAAACGTGAATGCAATTAATTGAATGTTCTCGCTTAAACTATTGAAAACGGTAACAATCAATTGTATGAATTCACTATGGAGTCTGTATCAATACAAATGTAATGATATGCGTCCCTTGCTGTCCATCGTATTCAAAGCATTGAGGTTGAACTCATCTTTAGTCCGTCCCTGTATTTATCTTAATGATTACACGAACATATTATTAGGCGACGAACCAAAGTGCGGTGGTCTATATGGAATTAGATTTATTATTTTTCCTCTAGTAGGAGAATGTATTACTATAATTATTTTTTTTTGCAATTTGGCAAGAAATAAAGATGTATGTAACTACATAAAATACTACTATTTGTGTGATTTGCATGGCGTGTTTTAAAAGATATTTCGCTTAATCAAAGCTTATTTTTAATTAATTTTTATCCCGGTTGGTCTGCATCATTAAGATAGGTCACAAGTTAAATCGGCCTTAATGCGAAACTTCCCCAGGTAATACAACCACAATGCAATTCAATTTCTTATATATATTTGCACATCGTTTAATGAAATGGAAAGGTTTTCGATGAGTAGGTGTGATATTCGACTTCATTATTTCCGAGAGCTATGACTATACCTAGGATTTGCATATACAGATTTGGTTTAACTTAGAAAAAGACACGACAATATATTTGTGTGATTGATAATTAATAAGTCTGACATTACCTCTCGAACATGAGCGATACAAGAATATTTCGTTGCTTGATACATCCATCGTACACCCGATCGAGTATGCAGAGTTTTGTAAATCGCCAATTCAAATTTTTTTCACGTGTGTCTATCTAATACCATAACGGCCTTCCAGGAAAATTTGAGTCCTACTTATATTGTATGAGTCTATGTAAACGCTGTACAGATCAGATCCGGCGACGTTGAAAATAGTACTTTACCACCGTTATTCATTAACGATAACTGAATACTTAGTTTCTTGTGGGAACGGATCTGTTTGCCTTGGTTTCAAGCCCAGCGTAGTCACTACCAGGAGCACGTATTGTCTGATTATAAACGGTATATCAGATCCGTTATTGACGAACACACATACACGGTGTATGAACAGGAGAAACTCCGCGCAGAATCAGCTTTCCACTGTCAGACTAGTGGTGTTATTGTCTGTCGAAATTGCCAATGTGCTCCTGTTCAGAAGAGAGAAACATTCTGTGGGTATGCGCTGATTGAACGTTATTTTGGAAACTTCAAATGGGATTGATTATGCAAACACGCTACGGTAATGCGAATTATTGTATATAATTGTTTATGATATGTTTATATATATATATTATCAAATTTTATAACGTTTCGGAACGTTTTTATTGTACGGCTGTACATGGCCCATGGTAACGAACTGAACTATATGTAGTAAGTTTTCCATTTGTAATGGTTGAAACTTAAGTGAATTGCATACAAGGATATATCCTTGATAAAGTGCGTAATACATTAAAGAAAAAGCGTAATGGCAATAACAGCTAGATATGTCTATAGAATTAGATACAAAATGAGAGTGGCGTATCAATAAACACTATTTCGGACTTAAATTATTTAATTATCTACAACTTCTTTTGGAAATTGTGACACGCGTTTATGATATAAAATGTTTTGTAATTATTGTTTTTGAAAGCCCTGTATAAATATTCGATACATATTATATTGCATAGTAATAACCAGTATAACCTTTAATAAAATTATAAAATTGTGTTTCTGTATGTAATGACACTGGCTTATTTAGGAAAAGCAATGAACGCAGGTCGAGGCTCATTTAGTGTAAACTCATTTACGCACTGTGTTATTTTTGGTAGCAAAAAAAAAAAACAACAGGAAATATGTGTAATGGAAGTATATCGGACCTTTATAAGTCAAAACGATTCATACGAACTAACTCACACATATTGGCGAAAAGGGATTAAATCGGAGCTTACTAGTGCATACTTAATAGTGATTCTATTTAAAAATTAATGTATTGTCTTTTTACTAGACTTTATCCATTAATTTTCTATGCTATATCGCATAAGTTTGAGGTATTTTTTTAGAACTTGCAAGACAAACGATCATACAAATTCACTGATTACATAAGTGATGCAGAAGTGGTGCAGAAATTATGTTATTATACCGCAGACCTGTGGAACGAGGGTATTTGCGAGCCTACGAACTAACCCTCGATACAAACGCAATATATAATACGTTTTAAAATATGGAACGCAGTTATAATTAATAAAAGGTGCATGTTTCTCCGCATGCAAGATATCGTTATTGAATAACAGATGAAGTATTATTATTAGTATTTGTATGATGCAAAACCGTATACATAACGATACAGTTTATTATCATATTATCCACTTGATAATATATACACAACAGCCGACGACTGCAATTCCAGTTTAAGACATGTATCAGAAATAATATTGAAAACCATACCACACAACTAAAATGATGAACATAATATTGCATTTGTGAAATGCATTACGAAATGACCGGAGGTCAAGGCGAGAATCCTTATGGGGCGTGATTTGTCATGATTTCAGCTTTTATGTTTTCCTTTGTAGTGAAGATATTTTAAGATTTACAAGAAAATACAAACAAACATGTTCAAACAAACCTTTTCAAATGTATTGTATGATAATCGCAAAATAAATATCTATTTTTAATTTAACATCTAAATAACTGTTATAGAGTTTTTGCATTAGCTTCATGTATTTGAAGTAAACATACATCTTTTTGACAGAGAACACTTTACTATACTATTTGTTAAAGTTTCATATAATTGTGATTGCATTTATTACACGTTTAAGCAACTAAACGCCGTGATTTTTGCGGAAAGATCATGTTATAAAAACTTGTAATCAAGTTTGTTCTATGCCTGTTTTGAAAGAACTTAGAGTTGGGAAGGGGGATTTTTGTTTGTATTTTCCATTGACCAACTTGTTATAATAAATTAATAATTACAATAAAATTGCAACACTACAAACGTTAGTTTTTCTTTCCTTGCAGATTTGACCTGACCTAAACAAATGTTTAGTGAAAGATAAATTACCTTGTGAAAAGTATGTACATATTGCAATACTAATGGCTTCCACACACCAAATTATCCACGGATATTCCACCGTGGTATTACTAACAAGTGTTGCTACACCATTTACACAACGAACAGTTACACCTGGAAACGTGTCATGGACTCAACGAGGGAAACTGGAACGTCTACTGTACTTAAACAACGAAGAAGTCAAAACGCTATTACCACTGCTTATCGTTTTGACTTTCATTCTGCTAATTGGGGTTATAGGTAACGTGATAGTGTTGTTTGTTTACTGCCTCAGATACAAAAGCTCCCCAGCGAGAGTTTACATACTGTTTCTGGCGTCCATTGATCTTTCCATTTGCATATTTGGCCTACCATACCATATCATTGATTTAACTAATCCCTATACTTATACAAGCAAATAGACTTGTAAAATATTAACATTCATTATGTTTCTATTTTTTCACATGTCCATTTTCAGTTTGATTGTAATCTCTATCGACATATTTTTTTAAAATATGCCACCCACTTAGCAAATTGCAAATATCCTACTTTGGAAAAAGACGAGCTTGCTTAGTTGCAACAGTCTTATCTTTCTTATTTACTTGGCCTAGTCTGATTCTGTATGGATCGAGTGAGATGGAGACTGCTATCCCGGATATCAGTGGCCCTGCTTGTTATTTTGAAACAACTTACTTGGAAACCGTCTATCCAATGGTATATACAATGGTTACACTTGGTGTGTGTATGGTGTCCATGTGTTCCATGATAGTAACATATTCGTTAATTGTTTACACCATCATATCTAGGTATAAATGGAATCCTTTACCGTACAATAGCAATCCATCCGGATTAACGGTTCTTAAACGAAATCACTCAGAGGAACAGCTGTCATTTAAAAAACAAGTAGTACCGTTAAAACGCACTTATTCGTTAACGTTATCTCCAAGCATTCCAGAACATTTTCAGCACGCTAAAACCCGGATTTCATCATTCGATGGCCTAAGGATTCATACGCGTACCCACAACAGTGTGCCTTCATCTCGTGCATCAGTTAGAAACACTGTTCCAGCTGTGAGTGGACAACATCTCAAGATCACAAAAATAATGTGTACGGTGACGTTAGTGTTCATTGTCAGCCAGACACCGGGGCTAGTTGTCACCATGTGGAGCACAGTGAACCCGGTATTCTGGGACGAATTGTCAAGTCCTAAAACAATCCTCTGTGAATTCTTGGTCAGAAGTTATCTGCTGAATAACATGTGTAATCCGTTTATTTATGGATTTTGGGATAGCCGGTTCAACCGCGAGGTTAAAATTATGTTTCGAAAAATGTACAACACCATTTTGCAATTCATTCGGAACTAGCAATGACATGTAAATCTGTATTTTGTCTGAAATGTTCATTTGTATAATTTTCACTTCTTTGATTTCAGTACGAAAAAGTGTATGCTAGAGCTAAATATGCTATTCGAATATATTGTTGTTGTTTTACAGAACTGTGTTACTAGTATCTTTCATTTATTGTACATTTCACTACTTGTTAATTGCTAACGGATTGGGTTTTTATATTTATGCGGAGGTTCTTCAACAGTGGATGATGTAAGTGTTATGTTATTACGTTATTTAACTCATATTTTACCATTGATATGTGCCACACATATTAACGATTTTGATAATTTTTACCTAACAATATATACAGGTGGAAGGGTTTTAAATATGAGATGAAGTTGTTTATCTTTTACACACCAACTTTTAAAATTACAATTCTATAAACATTAACCAATCTGTACTTCAATTTGTTTAACTCTTACGTAACAACTAATTAACAAGTAATTACCTAGAGCGATCATTTTGGGATAGTAATCTTATATGTGATTATTTATTATAATAAGAATACGTTTGAAACAGGTATGAAAACATAGCAGTCTGTTGGTCAACGATCTGTAACATTGTCGAAGCGTTATTTAAAGTCTGCCTGTTTAAGTTATGTTTAAATTGGCATTGCGCGTGTTTACAGCATTCGCGTGTTCACAGCGTTTTCGCACCCATAACAACACCGCAATTGTATAAGCTGGAAATATATGTTAGAATTGAATAGATAACTCATGCAAAAACGCATTAATAAGTACAATCAATGGGCCATGAATTGGGGGGGGGGGGTGGTACACCTGCGGACAGAGTCGTCAACTCTCAAGAACATTTAGCAATTACTATCCTTTGTTTCCTGTCAGTTAGATACAACTGAAGCCTGGATAATTATGGATAATCGATACCTACGGCCAGCAGCTTGAATAGAAAGCCACTGTGCCACACTCGGTCAAACTCATTGGACATAGAAAAGATATCTGATACCATTGCCCTCGTCAAGTGATTTGAACATATCATCGTAAATAAAAATGAGTTGGTTTAGCGTAAAATCGCCTGATAAAAACCCTGATTTAAATGACGAGCGCATGTTATTAGCAATTAAGTATTTGTACATATCTTTATGAACACAGCGTTCCATAAGTTTATCGATGCAACTTAGAAAGAGACTTGGACGGTAGTTTGAAGGCACATCGGGGCCTGACTCTAAACTGATAATATTTGCCCAGGGTTATGGACAAGTTAAGGTATGGAGAAGACGATTGAAAACAATTCGCTAGAGGAACACATAGTCCCTCCGCACCCTAGTTTGTGACTTACTATATCAGGGCCACCTGCTTATGGCGGATCAATCAAAGAGATCGCATCATAAATATGGTTGGGAGAGATGCTAATATAAATTGAGGAAGATGACGTAATAGTGGTGTCGTCTGAATGGCAATGATTGCAATCATCAAGGGTAGCTTAAGTGGTAAATTATTTATTATTAACATAGGCTTTATATTTATCCGTATATGCAAATTCACGGTTTTCACATATTGCCGGAATATATTTTGCATTTCTTCGTTTTGTGAATTGTTTATCAAGCTCAACCTATGTTTTGCATGTGTGTTTGGTGAACTAATCATGTCGATGATTCTTCTGTTATAGTCAGTTTTAGATGTCCGTATTAGTTAGTAACTTAGTTACGAACTCGTCTAAAATTAGCCCACGATGTTCTTTATTAAGATGTTTTGCAAACTGATGATCCAGATAACATTTCCGAATAATCTTCCTAACTGTGGTCGTAATCCATGGAACTTAACATATTTATTTAGTATACTACCGGAGGCTGCATTTAAGATGAAGGAAGCGATCGTTTTCGCGGCAGAGTTTGGTTCATAATTAAGAAAGATTTTGCCCCAGTTACCTGAGGCAAGATAATGTTTATCGGGGATGAGGGGATCAGTTACAAAGCTAGATAGAATTTGATGGTGTCTTGTGAAATATTTCGGCTCGTGAATTAATTGTTCAGCGTGATATGAACTGATGAGGCAGCTTCCAAAGCAATTACAGTTTTATTGAAATCTCCTGAGACAAGGATGGTATCACACCGACAATTAACAGGCTAGATCAATACTGTTCAGCCACGGACAATTATTTTGAGTTTGGTGGATGGAACATGCCGGCGACTTACAATTTACGCTTGTTATCATGGGCCACAATAGAAAGAGCTTCCTTTAAGACCCTCAACTGATTATTCAGGACGTGGGATCGCGTGTAGAGTGTTGCGAACATATATAGCCACACAACCACCAGCTCAAACTTTGTTTTTATCGTTTTTATGACAATGGTACGTGTCTGAGAGGTCGCCTTCATTGCTGATACTGCTATTACTAAAAGGTCATGGGTTAGATGACTGAACATAACGATGATAAATGCATACCGAACCATGAAATACAAACATATACGTACATATTTAAAAGCATGCGCATGTACAAACACATACATACAAAATAATCCTACACATGATAACTACACAAAGGCAGTTATAATACATCTTTGTATAAATGCATATTCGCTTAGAGTACATCCAGAATTTAATTTGTTCTGTATCAGTAATGTATGCGGGAATAATACCTAGCATAACTGTGACCGTATACATTTATATTTTTCTTTACGTGTAAAAGAACAAAAAAGGTTCTGAAGGTTTAAGCAATATGACTTATTTGTCGTTGCAATACAGACGTCTAATCGTAAGCGAGTTAGGAAAGTATGCTAAGCAATCTCAACAAAATTAAAAACAAACAACTTTTGTGGAAGCAAGTTAGACAAACGTCAAAACAAGCATCACTAAAGAATGGTAAGGTCGTTATTTGAAATTATATAGAGGATATTTGTTGGATTGGGTGGAATATCGATTTTAATTCACGAGTGATCATAGAAAATGATATTTTTACGAGTGGCGCAGCCACGAGTGAAAATATATTTTTTCTATGATCACGAGTGAATTCAAATCGATATTCCACCCAATCCAACAATTTTTTTTTTTATTTTATGCTTACAATTTATTATTTTGTATATGTTTGCCAACCGTTGAAACCAATTTCCTGTTAGGCGCCCCAAAATATCATAACCGCTTTTTCAATACGCGTTTGAAATAGTTCACAAGAAAACAAACGTTTAACAATAACTTAGTTTTTGTATTAACAATGCAACACATATCGAATGAAAAGAAACAAACACCGATAACATTATTTAAAAAATAAATAATCATAAGACGACACAATTTGTTTATGTTATGTCTGCGTATTAATATGCGGAGTCTATTTATAGCCTAAATAACGGTAACAATGTCTTCGCCATGTTTAACAAAGTGCACAAGAAAGGAGTGTTAACAATTAAATGGAATTAACTGGAAAAACTAAATAGTAAGTGTTCGTGACAACTTAATCACAAACTATTTAATCGCTATCACTGTCTGGAATCATACGGATACGCTTGTAGCGTGGTTGATCATGAAAATCCGGCGAATCATCCGGTGTTTTTGTTGGGGATTTCACTTGTTGATTAAACACATTCTTCTGTGACAGACCCATTTCAGAGCTGTTGAAATTGAAAGTAACGTTGCCGTGGAAGTTTGAGTTTACAAAGAATCCTCTTCCCATCGGTAAATCACTCATTGACGGGGTTGCAGATGCAGATGGATGAAGATTCTGCTTTGCTACAGCAGTTGGATTTGAAGTTGAGAGAATCTTTGAAATTTGTTTTGATTGATCCTTGTTGATCCCACTGTAGTTATTAAGACTATTGACATTTTTGTGTCCTGAAATTTGTATGATGTGATGCGCTGGGATGTTTTCATCGTTTAATTTTTGGATCATGTGTTTTCTGGCACTGTAAAAAAAGTAATTTTATTGATAGTCTTGGCTTATTTGGAAAAAAAAATCAAATGGAAACATTGCATGTACAATTAAAATAAAGCTTTTGTAATTGCTTTGTGTCCATTTGAAAAACTTCATCCAGAGAAGAATACACATATACATTGGATGGATCTGGAAAAAATGGAGAAAGGCATCTTGCTGAAAATAAGGAATCTTGATCAGATGGTGATAATTGATAATTTAAAGGTAAGTGATCATTTTTTTTATTTGGGATTTGTACGGTGGCACTAAGGTGACATCACCGCTCCTAAAAAAATTATGTCAGGGAAGCACAAAGTAAGTCTGTTTTCACGAGTTCGTTTTTATTTGGAGCAGTGATGTCATTTTAGTGCCACCATAGATATGCGAATGAGTTAAATGTAAATTAATTCTACCTGTATGGGGTGATTCGGGGCTCTGTTATCCCAGCATCCGCCTTCATCTCTGCCATGATGCCGTACAGCTTGTTTATACCTATTGGTGACCTCCTGAACCAGCCTAGCTGTGTGCTGTTGCATGGTGTGAGGAAGAACGGACTGTCATCTCCTCTCATTTCCACCGGCCGTTTGTCTGCATATAGCTTATACAGATGAACGGGGTCTCTGTTGGGCTCTTCGGGGACTGCATAAGCCCTTGGTTTGACTGACCTAACAAAATTAAACTTTATTTGTGTATAAAATAGTAACTCTTAATTCAAAAGTTGCCACTAAGTTGCTTTAAACCATATAAAAAACAAGATATCAATGGCTTTTTTTTTCAAATAATCATTAAGTTAATTCATTAATCATTTATTTAATGATTACTGTTATTTGAGTTAGCTAGAATTTGTTAAATACATAAAACAAAATATTTAATCATTAATAAGTAAACTATTTTGTTGATTTAAAATAATTTATAAATATAAGCATGTTACATTTACATTAATTTTGCCCTGTGAATTTAATAAGCCACTTATATTTATGACTATTAAATTAAATACTTGAATTAAAAGGCAAAACATGATATGATGAATTTAGTTCAATGTTTCAGACATAGAAATTTACCTGGTATTTCTTGGATTTTCACCTGTTCTGGTCTTGGTCTGGCGCTCGGTATCGAGTGAGATGTACTCCTCGCCTGTCTCAAAATCAACACAAAGTGTGACGTCCCCCCAGCAGAGTTTATGTATTTCATTTCCAGTCCTCATGCCGAAATGAGTTGTGCATATCAGCCACAACGAATGAATTATGGCTCTGGGACTAGAATCTCCTAGTGTCTGGGCTGAATACATTGCCTCTATGTGCTCTTTTGTAAGTGCCACAGCCTCTCTGGGTTTATTCCCATAGCCTTGTTTTTTCAATGCCTTTTGTTTACTTTTCATCACTTCCCAGACTTTTGCAAATTCTTTGTCATTCATGAGTGATAATTTACTGTTATTGTGTTTTAAATAACGGTCAATTGAGCCGATGATGCCTCGCAGTGTTGTGGGCTCGTACTCATTTCCATCTTTTTTTGTGACACCCAACAAGAATTCACAAATCAGATTGTTCAACTCATGCGCAGGAATATTTTCAACATTTCTTGAGTCTTGTTTGTGAAGAAGAAATTGATTGAAAAGTTTTATGTCACTTACTGTTTTCTTTTTGGTGTTCACATTTTCATTTTCATTAAGGAAATTGTCAATATTGACAGCCCTGAACTGCCGTTTCATGGTTGTTGATGTGGCCGTTACTGCTGCAGTGGCTGTTAACGACTGTATCCCAGTAGAAATTGTTTCTGAAGCCCATGTTTGGTTTGTTTCTGTTATGGGTAACAGTGCTGCTGAAACTGTTGCTGATGCTGTTGCTGTTGTTTCTTCTGCTAAACTTGATGTCTCAATGAGAATTTCTGTATTTTCATTAAAATATTCGTCAAAATCAAAAATATCCGAGAAATTTAAATTAATTTCATCGTTTTCCATGTCATTCATTGTTAAATTTCAGGGTAAAGGCTTAAAAAGCAGACGACGGAAATTTACATGTATCTTCAAGGGAGGATACTCCGTCTGTTGATATAAATATTCATTAAAGAGTTCTCGCTCTTGGTAGAAGAATGAGCGGGGGTCACAATGGGGTAAAAAAAATAGTTCCGGTAAAACAGTGAAAATTATCGATAATTTTCACTGATAATTTTCACTGTTTGAACAGTGAAATTATCAGTAATAATTCACTGATATTTCTCTATAAACCACCGCAAAGCATTAAATAAACACATATATATTTTATATAAGCCGATTTGTTCCACTACTGATCTACCTAACAATGTGTGAAGGCCATTTTATATTACAACCTATCAACATTGACATCAGCATAAAGATTTATTTACTACGAAGTTCTCTCATTAGTGTTACCATGCATATCGAAGTAAATTGCTTTGTGCACAATCAAAGGTGTTTATATATCGGCGACAAACCCGTGACCATAGTACGTCGCAGTCGTATTATCTGGGTGTGTTTGGCGCTTACAGAACGTTTCGGCCACACTGGAGCTTGTGTAGATCACTCACATACTCGCATGTATGGAAACAAAACGTGGGAATCTTTCACCGTAATTATTCCAATGGCAACTAAATGTCATAGGACACATGCAAAAAACAGACAGCAGTAGAAAACTTGTACTGCAATGTCCTTATAAGTCGACTGATTTTGTGACATTAAATCGATGCTCGTAATGTTCATAATGTCCATAAAATTCCATACATAATCCGACAGAATGTAAGACATTTGTAATACACTACCGGAAGAGCTGATTTAATAAATGACATGCAATTACTATCCCTAATTGTCATGTGCCTTAATAGAAGGTTGTATATCCTGTCCCATATAGTCATGTGACTACACCTAACACGTAGAAAGACCCGGATTATGATGGTATTATGTCCTTAATAGCTAGACGACTTCAAAAGAAGTCACAACATTGCCATGCGCTACCCCATTGAGTCCAATATAACGTTTACATTCTAACAAAAAACTGGTTACTCGCTAAATAAAAAAGGCAGATGTTTCCATCCGACAGAAACGAGTAGCAATGCTATGCGCTATAGATAATTACCTGATGGCAACGTCTAACATATCGGTGAATGCATCTACACAAAGTAGAAAATTTTAATTACATTACCCATATTCCCTATATATTTTTTAAAGCAGAAGATCTGCAGATGTAGCAACAGTGAAAATGAATTTCAGCCTTACTTCACAAAGGGAGAATAGCATAGCCGTCATCGCTCAATCTGTTAGCCATGCACACCGTTGAATAGTGAACCGCACCGTTAACGGGACGCAAAATGTAACAGAAAAAGCAGGCAAAATAAACAAATATAAGGATAAAGACAAGCAATAGCCGCCTTGCGCTTATACTTAAACTCAATATGTGTATTTATATTATTTTTTTAATCCCACTATGCAGTATAGTGTAACAAACTCTCGATGATAATAATTAGTATTTTGGGTAATTTACAGAAAATAAAATCAGACGTGGACTGTCATATAACCTGTATTTTAACATCTTTAAAGATATATACGAGCTTCGTTCTGTGAAAACGGAAGTCTCTTGTTAGCGAACATCCCATTTAGGAGGTAAGCGTCGTCCGTGTGCGAAATATACAGGCTAATCTGGTTCGACACTTTGCGGATATGCAATAATCCCCGTTTTCCCAGAACGAGACTCATATGGATATCGTACTCGTTGTTAATTATTCAGAATAATTGCAATGTAAGTGAACTTGAGTTAAAATATGCGTTTTCATATGTTTCAATAGTATTGAATTTATTTGGTATCACTTAAATTATTTTACTTGTCCCATTAATTTATCATACTATAAGCGTCTGTGTTAATATCTCGTAAGTTTTCTGGTTTGGTGATTAGTCACAGTCGATTCAACACATAAGAAGATGCATTTTAAATTGTCAATACAAATTTGCCAAGAGGTTAATCCATTCCTATATAGACTGTGACCCTTTCGGTGGTTTTAGAGTTATCATCTAGTTATTTTTAGTATATTGTGCTGCCCCTTTTTCGCAGCCAAACGTGGTCATATTCAAGGATTATATCCCTTTTGTCATTTTTTTATGATTTCGATGAAATCGTACAATTTATTTCGCGCATATTTAAACTTTCCGACACTTAACGATTTGCATTACCCACTGTTGCTTTTAATGCATAGATGGTATTAAATTAAATCGTGCATTGTGTTAGAGAGACTGTTGATAGATCATACCTTGTTTAGTCTACACATGAAAAACACAGCGTACTGGTGGGCTGGTGGCTGTCATATTTGAATAGCTTTTTTTGTCATTGTCTATCTACGGACGATATGATGGGAATCCGTTTTAAATACGAATAAAATGTACATTAATCACCGCTATACGGTTGCGCGTAATCAATAACGGGACTTCAGTGTAGTAACATTTTCCTTAAAGTTGGCTATTTTTGTATTTTATGTCCATTATAAAACCTGAAAATAAAGAGTTCATAGATTCAACTAAAAAAAATTCAATTTACAAAAGCTTTATACGAGTATAATCTAAATAAAAACAAAATGTACGTACACGACAACACATGATTGCTATGAAAAAGAATTACAAGTGAAGGCGTCGGAAAATGAAATTAAAACACATTGTTGATCAAAGCAAATCGCCCAGTCAATTTTGGAAAATCAATTTAAACGTTAACCTACAGCTCAAAACTCAGATAATATTCCGTTATGTGATTAATTCAACAGATTAGTGGTTGAATGTTACGTAAATAAAAATTCATTTGATGCCAAAACATTTTACATGAATTTGATAATATGCAAAACAAAGAACCTTCGTACCCCGAATAAGATAATCCTATATCGACAGAAGAAATAATAAAGGCAACAAAACGGTTTAGAAACAAATAAAGCGCATACTCATGACACTTTTGTATATGAAAACTGTATAAAAACAATACCTTGCCAAGCCGTTTTACTTACAAACAGCTTTTTCCACAAAGCTGGGAATTCGGAATCATCATACCAATACATAAACGTGGCGACCAAAATAACTATTGGGGTATAATATTAATAAGCTGTTATGCTTAACTGTTTACTAGTATATTAAACGAACGTATTTAAGAATGGCCAGAAACAGATGACATTCTTATGGATGCACACTTCGGGTTTAATCCAGACTGCAGCACAGTCAATGCATATTTCAAAACAGTTATACCGGTTAAAACGTCTTAATAAAGCTCTCAAGTAAAACGATGCTCAAATAGTTGATGAAAATTCCGATTTTCTCTCGGTAAAGGATTCAATAAAACAAGAGAAACATATTGAAAATATACGTTTTTTTATGAAGTCTATCCAAACCGTCAATTAAAGATGGACATCTGGAGATCGAAAACAGCATACTAAGGGAGAAAACTTGTGAGTGTTTTCATTTGTGCTGTTGAAGCAGTTATCTCACTTGACCATGTAAATACTATCTGAACATAAATTACCACTTGAACACACTTACAATCTCGCACGTACGACCTTTATGTGATAATATTGAATCGACCTGAGTGTTATACTATTAGAGAGAAAATGTCAACATTGCAATCTTCTTGAGAATGAATATCATTTTTTTTATTAGAATGTTCCTTATATGATGATATAAGAAGATTGTATACGAATTAATATTACTGGAAAAGACCAAACATGATAAAGTTTATTGAATTAAGCAAACTGATATTATAAGTACCAACAGAAACCTAGCTATGTTTGTACATAAAGCATTTAGTCAAAGAAACCTTTATAATTATTATTATTATTAAATGTGTATAATGTATTACTTAAACTTGACTTCTCGCTATCTTGAAAATTTTCGTCTTTAATGTTTTTATGTTATCATTATAACATTGTTTAATATATTTTAAATGCTGTAATCTTATTGTCCTAGACCTTTTTCATGTTTTTATAATTTAATTAACAACTTATGAAATTCTATACTGATCACATGTGCATGCTTTCATATATGTTATTATGTGTCGAACTTGTATACTCATGGAATGCATTTTATATTGAATAAAATTGAACATATTAATAACACTCCTTTGCCAGTGTATTTATAATGCGAAACTGAGCCGGTTTTAACAGTTTTGCTCAGTAGTAACGTATACTACCAGTAACACAATACAATTAACTTATATCAGCTGTACATAGGGGTTTTATTTTATCGAAAAGTATATTTTTACAAACATCAAGAAGTACGTAATGTAATTATATTTACAAAAGTCAAGAAGCACGTTAACAAATGAAACAGTTTAACATTGCTACAAATTATAGAAATAAAGTTTATGTCTACAATAAAGCGAAAACTATCATCATAATTGAAACAAACACATGGCCAATACAAATAAAATCATCATGCAAATGCCGTTTTTTTTTCTCCAATATATACATTTACTTGGTTTAAACTTTAAGTTATATACCTCAAACTTAACAAAACAACATAAACCGGATTTAAAACTACTTTGTCATTTATGCATATGAAAAGCTTTCTTGAAGATTAGATTGGTACCAAGCCAGGCATAGAGTCTCCCAAATACTTAATACTACCAAATACTAAAATAGACATGCATTCATATTAATGTACAATTACGCGGAAAGCAACGTCATTATGTATACAGAAGAACAAAAATAAAACATCATGTAATTTATTCACATTTGCTCTTCTCTCTTACGAGTTAAAGTGTCTGAAAAAACACAAACACGAACGTAACGAAACAAAACATTGATATTAAGAACTTCTTTCATCAAGAAAACACCCATTGTCAAATATGTCGCTGTTCAAATTTCAACGCCGAAAGAACGCTATGATAAAGGACTAGAAAAACAGCACATGTATACGTTGAAAAACAATATTTGAATATGGTGCGTTCACAGACAGATGTCTGTAGGCTATTACTTAACCTAACACATTACAATTTTCATAACAAATGTTTGAACGCTTCAATACAATACACGTGTAAACATTTACACATACAAACATTAGCTCGTATCGCGATACACTTTAACATACATACGAACTGTTACCCGAGTCAATTATTCAAAGATTATACATCAGTTCAATGACTTATGTTATGATGTCGACATGTATTTCAACGTTTGATAAAGCATTGATAATGTTTAGATTTTAAACAATAATACTAATAATGATAATTATGCTATAAAATTAGCTGCTAATGAGTAATTTCACAAGAAAACTCACGTTGTTCCAAGTATAGAGAACACTGATTATCAATGTTTTACTCAAGTCAGCAATCGGAGCGATCAGTAGCGACATTAATTTAAAAAGCGCAATGAAGTCTATCAGTAAAACGTTCATTAGGACATCACTATGTAGTCAGCATTCGGAGAGATCAGCAGCGAAGTTTGAGTAGGTGTCGATGCAGTTTATGTTGTCCATGACACAGCAGCAGTGACGTTGCAGCCTCCGCGCAGATGTTTGATTGGAACCATCATAGCTGGATCAAATTTCTGTCGTTATAACCAACCATGTGATGATAGCAGCGCTCAGCGGCGCTGTTGTAGTAGATGTTGCAGCTCTGAATGTAGTCCAGGACACAGTCATGGCAGAATTGAAACTGCTCCTGAAAATTGACACCTGATGTAAAGGAATGTGCAATGGCAAGTACAGACGTAAATAAAGATAGGCACAGCTTCCAAATATGCAATTTTGATCTTGGTTTCATTTAAAGCAGTGATTTGGGGTGGATTTATATAAATTCCTAAAACTATTTATGAGATTAAATGCTATATTACATAGGCAACAAATGGACACATTTTATATGATGTTTTAATGAGGAATTCAACAACTTACTAAGTTAGGGATCGCGCCCTTTCTTCTTGTCTTGACCTTCCGCACAGTGTTTGCGACGCTGACTTCATGTTCCATCTCCATCTTCTGTAGGAGAGTTGCAACTACACAGAATAGGCCGCATTTACTGGCACCATCCCTGTGAACAATACATACACTGGGTAGTCAATCCACACCTATCACGTTTAGCAAAGTTCTAACAACGCAGAATAAAACGCATTTACTTGCATAATTCATGTAATGTATTCTTGATCATTGACTGGTAAGCTGTATAACCTAACGATTTGATTCACTTTGCAAAGTAAAAAATGGTATTATCTGTTTGCATTAAATATCTTGCATATAGTAATATTTGTTGCTTGCGTCGTCACTTATTCCGTCACTTGTAATACATAAAGGACCTGTCAGATATGTTGATGTTCACTCTGCTTATAATTGTTACTTTCGTACGTGCGTATTGTTCCTGCAAATTACCGAATTCCGTCAAAATAGAACCTTAAGCTTCTTTTTTTTATTTCCTTTCGCTTCAGCTGAAGTTTCAATTCACTAATGTTTAAAGATAACGTTTTTATGTTTTATGTTTTTATGATAACGTTATAAATGAATCCATAATATTTAAACAATCATTGATCCATGGTACTATATCGCTGCAAAACAACAACAACAAAGTACGCTTACAAACAATTCATCAGAACTGGTCGATCAGAGTTGTTGGCTGTTACTGCGTCAACTTCAGCGATGAATCGGCGGAAATTAGTTGGAGAATTTGGTATTCTATCTTCAGTGTTCCAGTCTGTGAACTCCAGGTACGTTAAAGACAATGACTCGTCGGCCTAGCGTAAAACATATACTGTATTTATATTTCTCGTATTACTTGAATAAATGTCATTTGAAGTCTTTCTTTACAATAATGTATACAAATAAATACAGTGCACCGAAATTAAGTTTCATATGAAATCAAACCTGATTTGCTCGATGTTCAATGGTCAATGTCCGTTTATTACGGTACTCATTTGTCTCTGGCTTCGAACAACGGACGCTGAAGATTCCGTTCTTCAACGCCTGATTGTCCGCAGGTAGGTACACACCGATGTTCTTAAATGATATGTCTAACAGTAACAGCATTAAGTTACCCCCAAGCGTTCATATACACATAAAGCGTTGACTGGTATATAATTTTACTGGCATATTGATATTAATTTTATTTTTTTAATTACTATTTGTTTGATATTACCTCTAAAGTATGTCATATCTAAAATGTGCAATGGATGAGACAATAACCGATGGTGTGCTAGTAACAGCGATGCTTAACTCAATGTCATTAAATAATAGTTTTAAAAAGTGAGACTATACGATTTTGTCAAATATTTATATGTGTCAAATTTTAATATTGTTAAACATTTGTTACAATAACACAAAATAGGCAAGAACAATTATACATTGAAGACGAATGTCATAAAATGCAGCAAAGACAAGTTTGCGCTGGTTAAAGCCGATGCCGACACTTTTACTCGTATTTGTTAGAAAACAAAATTGTGTCTGTATGTCGTATGAACGAATCTGCACTAAAACTAAATTAAGATTCACATTGTACATCATGTAACATGCATGATATATATGCTGGCGCATTCGGCTGTACAGCCATTTTCGATTTCATATTTAAATATTTGACTTATTTCGCATTTTTCGACACATGTTCTTCTTAACTTTTATTTTAATTTATATTGAAATATATGTTTAATAAGTTTTTTTTACACATTTATAAAAATTCATAAATATTTGACAAAATCATAAAGTCTCACTTTAAGCAATACTTACTCCAGCGTTCATATTAGCTGATTCCAAACTGACAATGCACGCACAGTTTGTTTGGACAAGCAATGCGAGGAAATCGACGACAGTGTTTGGTAAAGGAGTTTGTGAAAGGATAAACTTATTCTTTTTCTGGAAACTCTACAAAGGAACACACACAATGTTCAAGTTGATTGTCATATTTATTCGAGATAAAAACAGACTAAAGAACAATGTCAACACACAATCCAAAGCAGTCCTGTAGGCTGTACCTTATCAAATGTCTACCCATCGAATATTGTTAAAGAACGGTATTTTTGTATTACCCCAAAGTACACTTGGAAATGAGATAGATTTACAGATTGTCAATTCCCGTCGTATACATTTAAAAAACTCAACTGCATCAACATTTGCAGCTCCTTACGTTTTATTTTCAGAAAGAAAAACAAAATTTTCATAAAACGTTTATTTGTTTAAACCAAACAGGATTTGATACCGATACGAAACAAACACATTTATTATCACATGGTAAATATTTAATATTTAAGGCAGCAATTTGAGTGACGAACATTTTTTTTTTTGGCGTTAACCATTTCCACTTTACAAGAATAAACGTATTTTTTTATATTTGAATTACTTGAATTTCAGCATTTAACATGTCATTGCGCATCGTATATTTACGTTAACATAAACAGCATTGACATAGTCTGAGGATCCTGGTTTCTGGTTTAGGTATAGCTTGGGACGATTGTCATCACCTGTGTTGATTATAAGTAGTGTTAAAAGAAAACCAAAACATAATTATTCAATCCACACAATTAAAAGAATACGTTATTACTGGTTATAATGTTTATTGTAGGTGACCATTAATCTTTCGTCATTGCAGTACACGATAAAGGGATCACATAGCTTTTTTTAGATATTTTTGTTTCAAATAAATGCGTTATGCTAAGTTATAAAGTCTTTAATCAGAAATTTTGCAACAATTAATTAAAAGTGAACAATGAAACAGAAGCCATCGAAGCAAATATTTATTATATGAGTTTATTAAGTCATTTGAAAGTCTTTTGTTAATATGGCGTTCTCGTGCTTATTTATTTTTCTATTTTAAAACACACACATTTTTCCATTTGTTCCATTTACCAATCGTTCTGTTGCTGTGTTGGGCATTTTTTTGTAAATGAAAATCAATTAAGTGTATACCTGGGACATCAGCCCCTTCTCTGTTTTTGTCAGTACGTTTCGCGTTCCGTGCAACTGCTTCGGTTTCATCCGATGATCCGCACGACGCTGTCTCTTGCAATTGCTGCAAAATATTTGTCAAAATATTTAACAAAAAATACGTTTGTAATCATCAAAACATAATTTAAATAATGATTTTACAACAGCAAAAGAATTAAAACAAACACAAATTACGTGAAATATGTTCCTGATTTTATCCTTTGATGTCGTGTCCATGTACAATTGGAACTTTTCACAGGCCACTGGCTTGCAGTCAAATGTTAGCGAGTGGACAACTGCATGGTGAAGATAGGCGTACTGTCCCTGGAAAAACAGATATTGAGTTTTAAATGATCCTATATAATATATATTCTTCACTGTTACATGTGTGACGTTTTATTTGTACGTAGTTGTTTTGTATTAAATACGTAATTGTGTGTGAAATACTCCTTTTGTGATAAACTATTACTGTCTGGATAACAGGACATAAATGATATAAAGTTGATATGTTATAAACTTAGATAAATTATGTTAAATCATACTTTTTTTATCAACAGTTTTCATCAAAAGCAATTTCTGGCAAAAGCCATATAGGTGTACATGCAGATCTCATTTACATAAAATACAAGGTGTGCTTGTATTTTTTTCAAATAATATATTTATTGAGAATGATTAAATGTTTTGAAGCCATGTTGTGTCGTTATTGCAAGCATGAAGCTTGAAGATTAAAATAAATACATACCGCTGTTTGTACCATATTCGGCCTGTTTTGTCTCATATTCAGTACACAGCCAGGTATATCTATAGCTCCTTCGGCTTCGCCCTCGTTTGTGAGAATATCGATAGCAATGTAGGTACCTGTCCGACCTACGCCTGCACTATAACAGAAACATAGAAAAATCCTACAAATGCGACGATAATGCTTTTATATTTTTTACTTCTAAACTGCTTTAAACTTAATAGATAGCTATTTAAGCAACAGAAAGCAATGTGTCAAAATAGGTCATCTAACTAGTGATGTTAAAGAAATATATAAGGGTGTACCACAGGGCTCCATATTGGGACCGGTCCTTTTCAACATCTTCATCAATGACATTTTTCATTTTGTAAATAATAGTAGCTTGTACAACTATGCTGACGATAACACACTGTCTTATGCGGATTCTGATATCAAAAATGTAGTAAAGACTCTAGAAGAAGATAGTATGTCCCTTATAAATTGGTTTCAGAACAACCAAATGAAAGCTAATCCTGATAAGTTCCAGGCAAATGCTATTGGTAATAAAACCAAAAAAGAAAACATAACTTTTAACCTTGATGATATCCAAATTCAATGTGATGATAGTGTGGTACTCCTCGGTGTCACTATTGATTTTAGACTCAAATTTATTGTACATGTTTCAAATATATGGAAAAAGGCTTCAAGACAACGTAATGTCCTAAAACGAATTGGTAAATATTTAGGTAGATTAGGAAAATTAAGTAAATATCATTCTTTCATCCTGTCAAATTTTAATTACTGCCCTCTTACATGGCACTTTTGCGGGAAGGTTAATACCAAAAAAGATTGAAAAGATACAGGAAAGGGCCCTGCGTTTTATTTTTAGTGATTATAATTCCGACTATCAAACCCTTTTATCTCGGTCTAAAATGCCCTCCCTTTAAATAAGAAGAATGAGGACTATGGCACTTGAAGCCTTTAAGATTTTAAATAAACAAGGACCAACATACTTACATGATGTCCTTAATACAACAAAACTAAATTACTCTTTTAGGTACACTGGAACAGTTGATATACCACAGGTGAGAACCACTGGTTATGGCACTAACTCCTTCCGCTCCTATGCTGCCAAACTATGGAAAAAGCTCCCTCAGCACTTTAGGGATGAAAGCAATGTCAATCAGTTTAAAAGCCTTATAAGCTCGTGGAGTGGAGAGAGTTGTACCTGTAATTTTTGTTCTGACCATGCCTAGTTACATTTCATACACCCTGTTTATATGTTCAGCATCTGCGTTTTGTTTTGCCTTGCTTATTTATACATCCATTGTTAATCTGCTAGATTAGTCCATTCTCCCTTGTTTGTTTTATGCTTCGCTTATTTATACATCCTATGTTAACCTGCAAGATTAGTCCATTCTCCCTTGTTTTGTTTTATGCTTTGCTTTCTTAACCATCCTATATGTTAACCTGCTAGATTAGTGCATTCACCCTTTTATGCTTTATGGTTTGCTCATTTCTACATCCTATTTTAATCTATTAGATAAGTGCATTCTCCCTTGTTTGTTTTATGCGTTGTCTTATATCTCGCCTTTTATTTTTATGCAGGGGCTGGTCCCCCGCTCCCTCTTTGTAGTTATGTCGAAATGTTGAGTACCCGTTCCCTTCCATGGGACATGTGGGGATCAAGGACGCTCCAAACCCGCAGCTCTGAAAGATCTTGTCAGATGTGGGGACGGGGAGCGCCCCCGGCATCGCCGGGGATCTCCATGGAAACAAGAGTGGAGGCTCTGCTCCTGTTGTGCATGTATGCTACTGAGGATGTGTACATACACTCACATTATATCTAAGGCGAGTCTGTGTAGATACACTATGTACTTCTGTATGTGCTTTGTGAGGTAGCTACTGATCAGTTCCTCACAGATCTGATCTGAGGGGATAGTAGATTTCTTAAATCCATTTTGTATTTGTCGCACTTTTGTGCGCATTTTGTCTTTCAGTTTTTTACCCTCGTATCTTTTATGGCAGTTTTTAGACATTTATATGTCACGATCAGAAGATACAACACATATTTTATTATCGTAAAATGTATTTATTTATGTTATTTGTTTTTAACCTACCTTAGATCTTTCATTTCAGTATATGATACTATGATGTTTTTATAGTTATCTATTTACTCTTATTGAATTTCGCACATGCTTGTTAAACTTGCTACATGTTATGTTTTGTTATGTCATGTCGGTAAATAGCTATACATAGCTAATGTTATATTATTGTCATATATGAACCGACTTGAAATAAAATTTGTATTGTATTGTAAAGTAAACCATCTGTCCTATTTCGATGAATGAATAAGGGAAGTTTACTCAACTTACACCAACTGATTGCGGTAATATTTATTTAAATAACATCCTGTGTGGCAAACTGAAAGTCAGTCGTGTTCGATTGTAATTTCCTATTAGCTAGCTTGTTGATTTTCTTATATCCTTATTCACACTCACACAATCACTCGGTCACGCGCAATTTTATCACCCACCCACTAATTTACCAGTGAATCACTCACTCATTCGCTCGCTATCTCGGTCGCTCCCTCGCTCCCTTTTTCCCTACCCATTCCCTCACCTACTAACCAAACACAACTACTTCTCTAATAAACTCACTCACTCTAAAAATCTCTCACTCACAAAAACATCCATTCACTCACTCACTCAAAATCTTAAAAAACTCAAAAATAAAACTAACAATTGCACTCGCTTAATAAACAACTCACTCTTTCAAAACTCACTCACTCACCCTAACACTCATTACAATTCACTTCATTTCTCACTCACTCTTCCACGTACTCACCCATTAAACACTCACTCACTCAATCACAAACTCCAAACTACCCGATATTCACTGATATTCCGTATCTCCTCTCTACCTGCAGTGTACGATGATGGGACCGCCAAGTGCTGTTGGTGCACGTATGACATTCTGCCTGAACTCGATGATCGACGTGACGTCCTCCGGAACGTCTTTGTCTGGCCACGATGTGAAATGTAAATGGGTCAAATTCCGCGTGTGACTGTCCTGGGAAACGTGGAAAAGTATCGGATGCAAGTTTTAAATTTTTAAGGTATGTTTAAACATGCATTTTTTTTTATTAACAAATACTGTCTCGATTCCCACTCCATTTTAAAAATAAGACATTTTCATAGCATTCATAACTTCAATAATAAACGAATAATTGTTTGTTCATTCCTTCAGCTGTTTATAAGAACTGGTACTTTAATAGTGTACCTTAATAACATCAAATGTTCGTCGTGTAAATTCGGCATGTTCGTCTTCACTCTGACCTACGACTTGTATATCGCCGTACATTTGAGAGGCACCAAAACTGGGCCAATATTTCTCGCACTTGTCTTTCTAAAACATTCACTATATAGATATAGATGAAAACAGATGGAATGCGATAACATGTA
Organism: Dreissena rostriformis; assembly: GCA_007657795.1. Taxonomy (NCBI): domain Eukaryota; kingdom Metazoa; phylum Mollusca; class Bivalvia; order Myida; family Dreissenidae; genus Dreissena; species Dreissena rostriformis. Next base: position 11,712 of record VMBQ01001623.1, on the reverse strand, counting down.
TTTAAAACGCAAGGGCTTAACACCAAGATTTTGAGAACCACATTTGTTTTTGTGGCTTCATTAGCATGAATCTTAATATACATGTACATGCCAGGAACTGTTTTTTAATTGAATTATCAATTATTTAGACAACTAAAACAAATAAAAAACGTTTAGTTTTACTTTATCAAACACCTCTTTTAAATACAATATATTCCTCTATGACTAACATAATACAATACCATATACTCACCTCGTCTTCTACCAGATTTGTAACCATTACGATTTTCCCCACATTTTGTTGCCAAACCATTCTCCAGAAAGTCGCAAAATCACCAAGTTGTTTAGACATGGGACCTTATATTAATAGTATCAACAGTTAAGTCTCTTCAGGTATGAATAAAAGCACAAACAACTTCAACGTCATATACCGCATATAAAGATGATGCCAAATTATTAAAGTATTATGAAAATGAAATGAGCAGTTGACCAAAAAAATTTTTTTTTTGGGGGGGGGGCGGGTTCAAACTATTTATTCACAAAAAAATAAGTACATATAACAGAGTATAGGTCAGTTATAAAGTACATTTACATACATTCACAGTTATATAAACATTATGGTATCTAATAGTTACTTTATAATTAAGTTATAGGGTTTTTTAAGACCATTATTACATAAATTACATAGGATACTTCTTTTATTACAAGTTATTAAAAATATTTCTGTTGTATAAGACATCAAAAGCTGGACTATTGATTTTGGTAAAGGCCACAAATTAACAAATTGTGAAGGCTATAAAATCGTGTTTAACAAATTTTGATAGTATGTTGTGACATATATTTATTTTTTTGTAATATTGGGTAACAGTGTGGAGATCTCTAATAAGTATATTTTTCATATCAATAATTTTGGATCTTCTCTCACTGATTATGTACCATTTATATATTGAGTAACAAGCATAGCACATTATGATATTGACATCATCGTATGTACTACTCTCTATTTTAAAACCGACAACTATATTACGAGGGGAAATAAGGGAAGAACAACAACCTATTTTTTGGAAGTTATTTGAACAATGTACCAGAAAGGACGTACATAAGGGCAGTCTAATAGTAAGTGTTCTATTGTTTCTAATTCCCCACAGCAAAGGCAAAGAGGCGAATCTTTAACTTTCCAAGTAAACAAGTATTCATTAGTTGTGATAATTTTATGAATAAGTTTATATCTCATTTGTCTAACCTTAACTTTTGGCAATGACTTAAATGAATCAACGTTCCTTTAAAAAAAATACAGTTTTTTTGCCATACTGATTTTAAAAAAAAAGAAATAAACTTTCCAATTTGCATTGTCATCGATACATATCATTTTTACCCATTTCATTTTGAGTGTTTTTGCAAAAATGCTTATGTCAGGCATTTCAATTCCTCCATCTTGTTTATTACCTATTAAAACAGATCTTTTAATTTTCTCGGTTTTGTTGACCAAACATAGCAAATATTTAAAGAATATACCAGTTAAATGCCACGAGAAATATTTACCCAATGTTGCGATGTATTCGTTTCGTCTTTTGTATCCCTGAAAAAAAAACAATTGCCATACTTAACAATGAACTTACAATTCAATAACGTGAACAGTCATTGTAGATATTTGTTTTTGTTAACAAATGACTTGTTCTTGAGAACCAAATGCTAATGTTTCAACATTACATTATGATAAGAAGATTGACGACAACTATGCAATTATTCCTTGTTTAAAAAGCATTATTATTTACCAAGAATAGTCAATACAATATTAGTCATTTGTATGAAAAAAAAATAATCCGAAATTCAATATTGCTTGTAGCAAAGGATATATATTCAATTCACATCAAAATTAAATAATATTATATTAATACGTGTAAGCAAGTTGGATAGGAAGCCTATCTTACGTCAATAAAGCTAGCGTTGATATAGTCAGTGTCTCCACCTTGAACCTTCACCCTGGAGTCGTCATCTGTGGTTAGACCATACCTCTGATTATTGTTAACGTGTCTGATTGCAATTTAATTATAAGTTTTACATTATTAAAAGTATCGTTACAAAGTAATCTTTGTTGTGTATATTTTGCATTAAAACAAATATCCAAAAACGTGAAGGGAAGTTCCTATTAATCGCGTTTTATTTTTAAAATTTATAAATAATTAAATTGAGGTGGAGTTAATCTTTAGCTTGATCAGAAATCTCACTCGCAGCAGAAATGCATTGATTTATATAATGTTCCTGATAAGCACACACAAGAATAATCAAAGCGAATGGGGTGTTTTATGCATTTTAAAAATATATTAGTTTTACAGTTATAATTTTACTTACACGGATAAATGCCTTTGTATCTGTTTTTGCCGATGTGTGCTTTCATTTGCGAAACCCGGAAGTCTTTAAGTAGCCCATATGGAAGTTTCTTAAATATTAAACGGTAAAGGTATTAAATTAAACTATTGGAACTCATAAACTAAACCTGCAAAATAAAAGTATAACATAAGATGCATGAGATGAGGATTGTTGTAATGAAAAGCAAACAGTATTTTATTTTCAGCAAACGACCGAATAGCCTAACAGAAGGCAGCACATCACCAAAACCACACACCAACCACAAAACCTTTTTATCAATAAGACTAGGTTTATCGCTTTTGAACGCTAAATTTAAACCATTCAGGATTTCAAACACGTGCAAAAAAATTGCAATAACATTTATTAAAACATAACCTCAAATTCCGTGTTGAAGTAGTCCATATTCTTTGACATCACAAATTTCTGCAGTTCTGCGACTGGTATTTTCAGTGCATTTACTTTCTTGTTGTTATTGTAGTAAACCCCTCCATTTTCTTCGAATATAATCGCATTGTGGCGGGCATTACTATCCCATTCATCTATGTATATAAGTGGCACGTGAATTTGTTACATGAACTACTCGCCTGATATCTTTTCTTGACTTTTATTTTGACTATATTTGAAAGTTGTATTGTGTACTATGTTTAAAAATTCACGGTTTCAGGGAAAAAATAATTAAACACGTCATAAATGAATGGAAACAAGTTTTAATGTGTACTATATTTATTAATTAGTATTTCCATTATTTTGAATAATTTAACACTTCATAAATTAATGGAAAACTATTATAAAAAACATTTAACAATATGTTTAAAACGATCTGTGTCTACAAACTCTATTCATTAAAGTTATCCATTTCCGACACAAAATACGATAGTAGGTGCATTAACATAATACGCAATTACTTGTTAAATATTAGACGTACCGATTTCTAGACTGTCTTCTGTTGTAATTGGACAACCATCCATTGGTGAGGCCGGATCAAGATGACTGTTTGTGGAGACAGGATTGTGCACTTGCACTGCCGCGTTATTGGCCTTTACAGATAAAGTGTTTTCATACACTGAAGCTGGATTCTCTTTGGGCAAAATAAATGTTTGGATTATTTGCGTGCATTCCTTAAGACTGTACACATATTCTAGTTAAAGTGTTTATGTTCAATGTGAAGTTTAGTTTAAATGACTTCTTATACAATTATACAACAGATCTACCAAGCGCATACCTTTGCGCGTGATCAATGGTGCAGACGAGTTGCTTGCATTGTTTGATGCTTCTGAGATGGTTTCTTTCTTTGGTTCACGAGTTCTAGTCACGATACAATTCATTGTTACAACACTTGCTTCTTACTACGTACATATTATTGAAACAAATAAATAATTAGATATGTTCTGGAATAACAGCTATTATTATACATCACGCAATATGTAATCAAATCAAAATCTTAAGAGGAAACTTAAAGATAAATTTATACGACGAACTTCATCATAGCAATTGTACCATCTTTATATTAAAATAAGTAAACATATGCTGCACCTTGTCCGTTCAAACTTAATCAAATTCAATTACCTTCTCCTAAAGAAGATTACTAATCCAACGATCACTACAAGAGCAACAATCACGGCAGCTGCCACTCCTCCTCCTATTGATGCTGCTGACACTGTATCCTTACTGCTGTCTAGCTTGAGAGCTATGAACACAATCATAAGCTTGTTAAAATAAATCAGGTTTTACGTTGTTATTTATATTGAAACAATTAATGAGTTAAGACTGCCTCATTGACAACACAGATTTATGCCGCAATTAGGAAAAAGTTAGTGAACGTCGATTTTCGTTAATTGTGTACGAACAGCCGATAATCAATTAAACATAAAAATACTAATTTATTTCAATTCTTCAAAAAATATTCACCTTCCATGCAGCTTTCTCCTTGAAATCCTTTCTTGCAGCCGAACAGACATAACCCAGTAACATTAGAACATCGGTTTGCGTTACCAGTATGGGCACAATTGGTTGGACATGGCTGCTCACAGGAAAGTCCGTAGTAGTCAGACATGCACCCACTTGCGCAAGTTCCATTTATTTGACATAATGAACCGATACATGTTCTACTGCAGGGCATATCGCACTTAGTACCATACACATTTGTAGACAAACATGCCAAACACTTCCCATTATTCTGGTCGCATACTGAACAATTTGCACTACACTTTCTGTCGCATTTTGGATTCCAGCGTCCATATACGCAGCCATGTTTACAATCTCCATTTGAACTATTACATTGCCTGTCCACACAAAATCTCGAGCAGTGCATACACGCACCGTTTGAGTCAGTGTAATATCCCTTATTGCAGCTTTTACAAAAAAAAGATTCATAAGTATCTCCAGTACACACAGAACACCCAATTGCGACATCTGTACATTGGAATTCACACTTTGGTCCGAAAAGGCCATCTTCACATCCATATGTGCATTGTTCAGCTGTTGTACACGTCGCATTCTTACATTTACTGTTACATGGACAACATGTAAATCCGTCTACATAATAAGTTGAATTCGAACAAGATTTACACTCCAAAGACGAACACAGACTATCTAAACACTGGCAGTCTTTACCTGTTGTTGAAAATCCTTCTTTGCATGTAATACATGTGCGATCAAAAAAACAGGTCAAACAGTTTTCAGGACAGCGGGTCTGGCAGGTAGTCCCGCTATAACCGTCATTGCATGCAGAACAATACCCCGGTGATTGGCAAGTTTTGCAATTAACTGGGCATTTATTATCACATTCTGACCCGTAATACCCATCTTCGCATGCATCGCATTTGCTTTCAGTGAATGGCCATGAACAATTACACGATCCGCTTCTTTTTAAACAACTGCCTCCTTGGCAACCTATCGAACAAGGATTGTTACACTGCTGACCATAATATCCCGTTTTACAAGTTATGCAGTCATCATAATTCCAGTCTGTGCAAGTTAAACAATTGCTACTGCAGTTGTTACAGTAAACATTAAATGGGGAATAACTGTGATTATCCAAGAAAAACCCGTCATTGCACTTGCGGCATTCCCCGTTGTAACGGTCACATCTTTGACAGTTGGTACCACACGAAGTATTGCATTCTTCTCCCCAATACCCATCGCTGCAGCCTGTTGAATCTAAAGTTATATGGTAGGCAGATATAAATCCATGATTAAAGTTCATATTAATATTTAATTAATTGTAGCAGAAAGGAAAAAAAAACACCCATTAACGCAATAAACGTTTTATGCATCAATTCAAACATATACACTGCATCTACCTTGTAAGCAAACTGCCGTCCAAAAGAAGATAAGATGAGTTATCTGCATATTGTGCCGATCTTTAATATCTTAAATAAAACACACACCAGTAACATACACGTATATATTTATAATATGCAACTACACTACACATATGGCTTTATTTGTATAAGATAAACAATGGAATAATTAGTCAGATCATAATACAATTAATAGATTTATATTTAAACATTTGCGTGAACAACGAAATATTAAGTTAATTTGTATCAGTTTGTAATAAATGGTCTCCCCTGGAGATTTGAGTAATGTGGGATACACCCATGTCGCTGTATTTGTGACAATATCTTATCTTTTAAACAAACATGAGAGATTCCAACTTAATGTATTGTAATATGCTCAACGTGTTCATGAACAACTATTTATATACTAATAATATTATGCACATAAACAAACAAATAACACACACCATGCAGCGCAGTTAAACCACATACGTTGTGCTATTGTTGCATTAAAGTCTACACACACGTTATATCAGTTTAACAATATATATATGACGTCACTTGGATTATTCACTAATGTGTAAGAATGAAGCCGACTTCATTTATGTGTGTTAACTTCGCGAATAGGCATGTGTATATATGTGAAAAAAGGTCGTATTCAATATCTATTGAAATAGATGTAAGACAATACAGACTAGTTACATAAATTTGTGGTATAATCGAAATAGGTTACGGCTATGTGTAGGATATTGGGTAATAAACCAAAGGTTTTTCGTTCTGATGCTTGGTATCAAACTATTTCGACTGTCGCCCACGTGTTTTAATTCCTACGCATCGGAATCTCCGCAATAACCAACACTTGAACGAAAATTAGTTCTTAATCATATATTGATTTAATGAATAGAAAGGTTATCAACACCCTTAATGGTGTTTAATATGATGATATTATATAGGTGAAATGGTCAAATATCGAAAACATAAAACTATGGAAACACTTTCTGGACATAAACTAAGTTTGCAAGATTAAAAGCGTGCCACATCTCTCAATTAATCCAGAAATACTCATTGCACAACTGGCAAAATATGCATTTGACAACACTCTCCACAAATACACAAACAATGTTGGGTTAAACGATTCTTAAAGGATAATAAGTCTTCGAAAACATATTATCACTGGTCTCTGTTTATCATTTTCATGACAATCAAAGTGCAACAAAAGCTTATAATGGGTATGCATCGGCGTCCATTTGAGAGTTTCTATGAAGATGATCAAGATTCGAGTCGTATTGTAGAAGTTAATATAGCGCCACTTCACATTGTATCTATTTTTATATTCACATTGTTAAAGACATAACTTAATGCCTCATTTCATTTGTTGACGTAACACCTGTACCGCGCATTATGTTTTAACAATTTCAGTTTAATATATAATATGATATGTAGTTATAAATAATAGAATTACAAAAAAAGTTTTAATTTATATACTTGAACGTTTCAAATAGTACTGTTTTTCCGTTACGATAAAACTAAAAATATCATTTGTAAAAAATATAATACATGAATTACATTACGTTCACATTTAAGGGTTTTTTGTTTTAAAATTATACAGGGGAATTTGAAACTCAAGACACATCACCGGGCGATATACTTTTGTAACCTTATGAAGCTCTTGTATTTAAAATATAAGCTATATGCGATTTTCTCAAGAAAAGACATCTGTTTTCCAGTAAGTATGTGAAAATTCATTTATAAAAAACTAATTTATGCGCGATATTATATCATGCTTACAATAAGATCTTATAACATAGTCATATGTTTACTGATTACAAGATACCTATACTTTATTGTTTTAAATCTACCAATAGTGTATTTAAGGCAGAAGCCCAACGTAAGTTTATTTAAAATACCACGAATTAACTATCATGTAAAATGATATATTTAAACTCGTGCAGATTTTAGCACAAGAATGTATCGACAAGTAGCAGCATAATTCCGCGTATATTTGCACATTTGTTTTGTTTAAATGCAAATGAGTACAGTACAGTACGAGAACTTGTTATCCCCCGCCATATGCGGAGGAATATTGTTTTGGCGTTGTCCTTCCGACCGTCCGGCACTTTTGTGCCATATCTTGGAAGTGCTTTGGCGGATTTCATTAAAACGTGGTATGAGTATATATAAATATAAGAGGATGATGCACGCTAAATGGCATTGTACACCATCTGTTAATAACGGTGTTATGGCCCTTTGTATCTTGAAAATATGCGTTTTACTATACGCTTATAGCCGTCCGGAGCCATATCTTGCACGTGCTTTGGCGGATTTCATTGAAACTTGGTATGAGTATATATATGGATAAGAGGATGATGCACGCCATATGGCATTGTACACCATCTGTTAATAACGGAGTTATGGCCCTCTGTATCTTGAAAAAATGCTTTTTACTATCAGCCTACAGCTGTCCGGAGCCATATCTTGCACGTGCTTTGGCGGATTTCATTGAAACTAGGTATAAGTATATATAAAGATAAGAGAATGATGCACGCCAAATACCATTGAACACCATCTGTTAATAACGGAGTTATGGCCCTTTGTATCTTTAAAAAAAATGCTTTTTACTATAAGCTTACAGCTATCCGTCCGGAGCCATATCTTGCACGTGATTTGGCGGATTTCATTGAAACTTGGTATGAGTATATATATGGATAAGAGGATGATGCACGCCATATGGCATTTTACACTATCTGTTAATAACGGAGTTATGGCCCTTTGTATCTTGAAAGCATGCTTTTTACTATAAGCTTACAGCTGTCCGGAGCCATATCTTGCAAGTGCTTTGGCGAATTTCATTGAAACTTGGTATGAGTATACTTGGTGTGAGTGTATATATAGATAAGCGAAACCCCATCACAGGTACAAATGAGTTAAAAAAAAATGACAAAAGGCACAACCCTTCACGTATACCTTTTCTTTTAGTTCAACACCCATCCATTCACATTTATTTGGCGGGGATATCAATTCAACGAATTTGTTTGTTTTAAAGATTGAAAACCCATAATAAATATAATTAAATACGACCGTATATGATCTAACTTTTAATACTAAACATTCACATTTGAATTTAAGACTATTGTTCACGGCTAAATTCACAAACATATTCAAAATATTTTACATTTTTAACACTTAAATCGCTTAATGAATACAATTTACTTAAAAACCTGTCCAAATTAAACCGTCACATTCGTTTTCCTAATAACAGTAATTCGCATCCCCAGCAGATAAAAAGAGTATTAAGCTAGTATATTTGAATTCATCTGAAATATTCAAATGCATAGAGTTTATCATTTGGTCTTCAGCCATAAAATCTACAGTGTTTGCTTACTAATGAAGCGTGTATGTACTAGTAAACGATCATATGCTTTTTTAATACGCGCTGTTATTACAAGCAGAGAGAACAATGACCAAATGAACATTATTTGGATCGGAAACATTTGTACAAATGAATGACATTTTAGCTAAGGAAATTAATTAGAATCCTTACTTAAGTCGAGATTGATCAGAACTGGATCTGTTTTGGCATATTCATAACAAAATACTACTAACATATTGCTCATGCTTTAGTTATATTTAAGAAGCCAATATTCATATGTCACATGTATTAGGTACTTTATACTGTAACATAGTTGTTGGGATACACAGTAACAAACAAGTTCGTTGTTTCAAATTGCATTGCGTTTTATTTCTGCTGATTAAATTCTAACACAACGTTTTCCAATGTCCGTTAAATATTCCTAACGGCCTTGTTCACAGGTAAGTGTGGCCCTCTCTAGTCGCTTGTAAGACGTAGACTGATTTCCTTACTGAAGTGAAATATTCAGGGCTTACAAAGCATGGCCGTATACAAATTTGATTGGTCACTATAAATCTGCATTTCTAATGTTCCGACTCGATGACGCGACAGAAATGTCATAGACAAAATTATCACGTTTGACCTTTTTGTTATGGTCGATCAAGATTATAATCCCACAGGCAATTCAGACGGTGTTTCATAATTCAATTGTTTTATGTAAACAATGATGCCCCTAAATATTCGTTACGTTGCAATACCTTTTAATAATAATAAGTTATAAATAAACAAGGTGTGTCTCAAAAATTATTTTTAAGATTTCCGAAATTAATATTTTTACTTTATTGATTGCAAACATTTTGAAAGCAAAGTGTCTTCCTTAATGACCGATCAATACCTTTGATATGGTATATGACACATGAGCCGTTTGTTTTCAGCGATGTAGGGGCCGGCATGATTACTGATAATTTAATTGACTTCGGACTTTAAACATCATGGGAGATGCATAAACTTTATTTTACGGAAGGGGTGGTCGCAATTATACAGGACCTACACTTGCAAAGATAAAAGGGCAGACGATATTGTTAAAGCGAAATTTGAATCAACGCATTGCGAATTGCTAAAAAACTAGAAAATAGTTCAACAACAACGATACTATAAACAGCGACAAGAACGTGACATTTAAATCAAGATGTTTTACCACTGTCACCCACTGTCATCTAATAATCGCTAAAACCAATTACCAAACGCACTATCGTGTTCAATAACGAAGTTTCGGTCAAAGGCTGGTTGACGCCAATGTGCGCTAATAGAGTTACACCTCAGGAAAACCTTACTGGGGTTCAACAACGCTGTCTGTATGACTACCTCTTTTGTGAGTTCACTATATTCCTGCGGATTCATTTTTTAGATGTTTTTATCGATTATCTTATGTTTATTTTAGAAAGTTTATATTTTATTAGTACACACATGTAAAGCAAATTTCTATCATGCCATAACATTCATAGTGTAACAAGTATCCGATATACCGAGGACATATTCGTAAATTACTAATAGCAAATAATCTTTATTTTTTATTAAATGGTTCTTATAATACAATTGTCGTCATATTGTCTTTTCTTTCAACAAGTCTAAAACGGGGCCTATTAGTGTTTTTAGAACAAAGATATCTCTCTAACATTCATTTGATGTTAAACAGCGTACATACATCTCGACATTTGCTTTTTGGCATACTCTCAAAAATATGGAATATGTTATGTTGAATTAACATCTGCGTGTTAATACGAAATTATTCTACTTTAAACAATGAGTTTTGTTTTAAATATCATTCTTTAGCAAACAACTGAGTGCCTTCAGAGCTTTGATTGTTTTCTGTGCCTTAAACGATATTCGAATAAAAACGCGATAAATATCAAAAAGGAAAATAACAACACGAAAAAACATTATAAAGCAAAGCAAATCATCAGACAATATGTGCTTCCTAAACCGAACAATAGGAACTGCATATCACCTTTAAAACGACACAAAACTTTAGTATCGAGTTATCGTAACGACACGATATGTCATCATATGTAGCGTATGTTTCTAGTTTAAATGCTTTTAAAATTAAGAATTTTTCAAACAATAATATCTGTATTTGAAAATATTTAACTTGTACTGGTAGGCATATACAAAACAGCTTTGTAATTTGGTATTTTGGCTTCTATTTGAATTGTACGGCGAAGTTCTGAATGTTACACTAGATAAAGCTATGTCTCTAAAACGTTTGAATCAATACGAGATGTAGTTGATACTTGTTTTGGTTTCATTTATAATTTAAATGGTAATACTATTGACATGCATTATTCTTTTAATGCTATTAAGTTTAAATTTTGATCCTTTGAGATTAAATTTTTTGTGCACTAAAATGTTTTATGAAAAATTATAGGCTAAGTTTGAGGTGTTTAGCTCCTAGTAACCAGTTTAAGACTTGATTGTGTTTTTCCACGTACTGTTCCTAGGCGATGATCTTAGAGTTATTCATGTTTCATTGTGTACTGTTTTTTTTCCGAATTGTGAAGTATATACATTCTTCTTTAACGTAAATAGGTTTAGGATAAGTGTGAGGTTTGGGACCCCAAAAAAAAACAGGTTTAAATCTCCAGTTTGTTGCATTGAACGTTCTTGTGCGGTCATCCCAGTTTTGTTCATGTGTGTAGATTTTGTTTGCCCAATGTTAAAAGTTTTGGTAAACGG
>VMBQ01001622.1:139823-169531 GCA_007657795.1 Dreissena rostriformis | reverse complement strand
CTGCATCAGTAAATAGTTAGCTCAACAGCAAGGCTGTTCGAGGTGACCATATTCACTTTTCTCCTTGCCTCTTTATCTTTTTGGGGAACCAAGAGCCCTTGTAGAAATGTCTAAGCTCACCTATGTCTAAGCTCACCGATGTCTAAGCTCACCGATGTCTAAGCTTACCAATTTTCCTGAGACCTTCTCACTTCTCAAGCTCCCTAGAATCCATCCCCTGCACATGCTCTCTTCCCCACATACATATAGGGCGCTTGACTATTACTTCTGACACCATTCAAAATGCAGTAAGTACACTTAAACGACATCACTTAAAGGCTAGCTTGACCGCAATGCTGTTGAAAGTGACCATACCATATTCACAACAGCTTGAAAAGAGCAAATATACCGTTATATTTGAAGAATATGTCATTTGACACCATAATTTGATATACGGTAATTACTCTAGGTTTTCAGACACTGTACATTGTTTTGGAAAACCTCTGTTTTTTAACCAAAATTCTTATAATTCATTACTACATTTTCGGACATTAGAGTTTTCGTCCATAATTAATGAATCTAAATTTTCGGACATTTTATTTAACAATGCTATTTTATCAGATTTCTTCCCTGTTGCTCTTATCTGGTGAAACTTAGTTCATGCGTTTTTACACCTGATCACAGATGGCAATGACTCAATGATTGACTATCCGTTGTGACTTTTTGAAAAATGCAGCTGCAACCATGATTTTTATAAAACTGTTTATTATAATGCATGCATATACTAAATCAATAAAAATCTTCCAACAAAACATCTTCTTATAAAAAAGAAGCAACGGAAGTGCGTCATTACCCATAATGAAATCGCTGTCACCCTGCTCGCTTATTGATATGCGCAGGCCGAGAACCTCGCTCTATCAGCGCGTCAAAAATTAAATCTGGCGCTCATAGTGTGTATTGGCTGCCGTTGTTGTACAGAAAGAGCGAGGTTCCCATCTTGCGCCCGCATTTCAATAAGCGAGTGTGGTGACAGTGATTTAATTATGGGTAATGACGCACTTCCGTCATTGAGAAAATGGCGAGTGCACTACCTTGTCAATATCTATATACATAGTAGAACTATCTTTTTTTAAGAAGACGTTTTGTCGGAAGATTTTTATTGATTTTGTATGTGTATGCATTATAATAAACAGGTTTATAAAAATCACGGCTTTAACTGCATTTTTTCAAAAAGTCACAACGGATAGTCGATCATTGAGTCATTGCCATCGAACGCCTGTGAACCGGATTAAGGTAAAACAGCCTAGCAGACGAATGCCTTAAAGCAATTGACCATTACATTTGCACCATTGGGTAAATAACTATGTTTTTTTTTTGTTTACCGGTAATAGACAATGGTGTCAACCAACAGCATATCTAAAAGTACTTTATACTATACAGCGTGGTATTGTGCTATTATTCGTTGAAACAATTGACACCACACACATTTTATTCCCGTNCTATTTTATCAGATTTCTTCCCTGTTGCTCTTATCTGGTGAAACTTAGTTCATGCGTTTTTACACCTGATCACAGATGGCAATGACTCAATGATTGACTATCCGTTGTGACTTTTTGAAAAATGCAGCTGCAACCATGATTTTTATAAAACTGTTTATTATAATGCATGCATATACTAAATCAATAAAAATCTTCCAACAAAACATCTTCTTATAAAAAAGAAGCAACGGAAGTGCGTCATTACCCATAATGAAATCGCTGTCACCCTGCTCGCTTATTGATATGCGCAGGCCGAGAACCTCGCTCTATCAGCGCGTCAAAAATTAAATCTGGCGCTCATAGTGTGTATTGGCTGCCGTTGTTGTACAGAAAGAGCGAGGTTCCCATCTTGCGCCCGCATTTCAATAAGCGAGTGTGGTGACAGTGATTTAATTATGGGTAATGACGCACTTCCGTCATTGAGAAAATGGCGAGTGCACTACCTTGTCAATATCTATATACATAGTAGAACTATCTTTTTTTAAGAAGACGTTTTGTCGGAAGATTTTTATTGATTTTGTATGTGTATGCATTATAATAAACAGGTTTATAAAAATCACGGCTTTAACTGCATTTTTTCAAAAAGTCACAACGGATAGTCGATCATTGAGTCATTGCCATCGAACGCCTGTGAACCGGATTAAGGTAAAACAGCCTAGCAGACGAATGCCTTAAAGCAATTGACCATTACATTTGCACCATTGGGTAAATAACTATGTTTTTTTTTTGTTTACCGGTAATAGACAATGGTGTCAACCAACAGCATATCTAAAAGTACTTTATACTATACAGCGTGGTATTGTGCTATTATTCGTTGAAACAATTGACACCACACACATTTTATTCCCGTATCTGATCATCAATGCAATATTTTAGAGTATCTCTTAATTTTCGAACAACTGTATTTTTTGTCTTTAAAATTTTGGACACCTGTATTTTTAAAATATTTTTTGTATCTAAATTTTCAGACACAAAACAATAATAATTATTTTTAATTGTCTGAAAACTTAGAGTAATTACGGTAATCCATAAGCTTTTCCACTTTGAAATCTCAAAAAATAAATTGTCAATATCTACATTTCAATTTTATATTGCATCATTCTAATAAAAATGTCTTTTTAACCTTCCCACATAGCTAAATATCTTTACACACCAAGCAAACATTTACAGGCTCTAATTGTGAATGCAAAATAAACATTCAAGAAGTTACATAGTGCCAGGTTGCACAAGTACACTGTTTTTTAAAATAATCAAAAAAAATTGATACAATTATTTTTCTGCTTCGATAATTAGATGATTTATTTTCTGCTGTTCCAGATTTGATTTGTTATGATTTGACTGGATTATTGTTCAGTTTACATAACCGTCTTGTGTTTGTTAAAAAAACAACAAGAAAAGAAGTATTTAAGAATATGACAAGTGTTTTTTTCAGCTTGGAGTTAGGTAACATTAACTGTATCCCGTGAAATGACTTCTATTTATTAAGACAACTTTCAAAATGAGACACACCTTATTCATTATTTTAGAAATGCCTTGTACTGATTATTTATTTACAAACAACTATGGTATTTAAAAAGATGTTGGTAATTGAATAATGTTAAACATTTTATATGAACATGAAATTAGTTTTTATATGTAAACATGATATTACATGTACCTGGTAGTTAGATTCACTGTTACGATTCTGGTTGAGGACAAATACCCCCATAAAACTGGATAATTGATTAAAACGTTTCAATTGTGTTCAACCAGAACACTATTGGTTGCAGAAAAGCATTCCATGAATGCTTTAAATTTTAACAGTTACACTAACAATTGCAATTACAGCACATGACAACTTTTGTTTGCATGTGTTGTCAAACTTGGCTTGGGATTTCCATGTACATATGGACACAAGTACAAACATTTATTCAACATGTGAAAAGCCTGCTAGAAGTCCAGCAATACATGTACCTTTTAATAATGAAGCTGATTATGCATAATTATTCAGCCGAATTATCAGTTATACCCATTGAATATGTTGTCTTCAAATCCGCTATTTTAACATGTAATAAACATCCCTTTGCTTTATATGATAACAATTAGTGGTTTATTTTATGGATAGAATTAACTTATTTGCAAAAGCTAAATCAGTAAAAAAAAACAATGTGCAATTTATTACATCTGAAACTAGGTTAGTGGAAAAACACAACTTATAAGCCTGATAATTACAACTTAAAAAACAGGTCAGTAAGTATTTCCAAGTTTCCTAATAGAACATCTTTAAAAATGGTAAAGAACAGATTTGATGTTGTGAATCATCTTTTTCGCTCTTACTAATTTGTGTCATTTTGTTTGAAAGGACTTCATAAAATAATATATAGATGTTTTTTTTTCAGTTCCAACTTTTTTAATGAAAAATTATGCTTAATAAATAATTTTACCATTTTTACAACATTTTTTTTAGGATTAAAAATATTGACAAATGGTGCAGGCATTTAAAGATTTTGTATCTGCAAAGTAATTTAATTCCTAAAATAGGTAAGAAAAAATGGGTTTTTGTTTCAGTACAGTTAATATCTTAGAAATAATTATTTCACAGAACAAATGTTTCTTTTTGTTTTCTGTTGGCATTGAATGAAAATATTGTATTACTAAATCTTAATCCAATATGTAGTGTATAAGTTTAAGAATTCCTTATTGAACACTATTCTATGTCAACAAAGTTTTAACATTTTATAAACTTTTCTGTGGATGTATGATTTTGAATAAATTGTATATGTTACTTTATTTACAGAAAATGTTGGAAGATTGAAGAAATTAAAATACCTAAATTTGGCTCTAAATAATGTAGAAAGAGTTGAAAATTTAGAAGGTGAGGAGAGAGAAAAACACTTAATATCAGCAACAATATATATCTTTATTTAGTTTCAACCATCTGTGTCATTAGCACAACTATAATACAATTCTCTGCTTGATTAAGTTACAAACTTAACACTAAAAAAACATGTTTGGAAGATATATTATTATTGGTTCATATTTATTTGAAAGCACCAACACGTATCAATACAGGTATGCACTAAATAATAGTATGTGTATGTTTGTTTTCCAAATGTATATACATAACAAGGTATAATGTACAAACAGCACACTTATTTAGATGTAGACAGTGCTCTTGAGCTCTTGTAATTCACTGTTTTGATGTCTCTTGCCATTCACTGTTTTGATGTCTCTTGTAATTCACTGTGTTGATGTCTCATATAATTCACTTTTTGATGTGTTTTAGGTTGTGAATCATTAGAAAAGTTGGATCTCACTGTGAACGTTGTTAGTGAACTTACAAGTATTGAAAGTTTGAAGAGTCTTATATTCTTCAATGAATTGTAAGTATCAAACAATTTCTTCTTATTTGCTTTTGTATTCCAGTTTCAGTAAAGGGAAATATACAATCATATTTTTTGCAAAATAGCAAAAATGAGCTTGTTTTATAGCTAGTAAATGTTATGATAAACTAGGCCATTATATGAACAGAAATATTAAAGAACTAAATATTTGTTTATGACAAATTTTTAACAAATTCGTTTTGAAAATCACATTAAATAATAAAGTAGTTTGTTGTTAAATCATATAATTATTGCAGAGCTTAAACTATGAATTATCAATATCAATCTATTTACTTGTTTTCCAGATATCTCACAGGATGTCCTTGTAGCCAGTTTCAGGGATATAGAGATGTAATAGCGACCCTACAAAACTTAAAGGTAAAAGATATTATTTTATACAGACTATGTAAAAGCTACACTACACAAACTTTACGGTAAATAGATAACGTTGTAAGAGACTTTGTTATAGCTACACTACCCAACTTAAAAGCAAGGGTGATTACGTTATAAGAGACTATGTAACAGCTACTTTATCAAATTTTAAGGTTAAAGAGATTACGTCATAAGGGACTAAGTAATAACTGCCTTACCAAACTTAAAGGGACTGTAAACCACGAATGACGTAAAGGAAAAGTTCTAAAATACGGTATTTTTTTTACAATTATTAGTTTATATTGATTAAAATATCACGACTGGTATATTATATTACTTGAAAAAAGTTCATATTTGCAGTATATTCGGTAATAAAATTTTGCGATGTGAAATCGAAAGTTCATCAGGAAAATAGGTGACATAATGATATACACACTGTAAATAATGCAAGTAGATTGATAATTTTATATATAAAATATAAACAATTCACTACGCATGCACAATTTGCATTCCTTGGTTTACCACGTGACAATGATGATCAATCTACTTGCGTTATTTATAGTTAACTGGTAGTTACCTGGTAGACATACCCAGTAAAAATAAAAAAATAAAGTAAAAATAAAAAAGCAACTTGTTTCAAGTAATGTTATATACCACTCGTGATATTTTAATCAATATAAACTAATAATTGTAAAAAAATACGGTATTTTAGAAATTTTCTTTTTTCGTCATTCGTGGTTTACAGTCCCTTTAAAGGAAAATACATTTTGTTTATTCATGTACAGTGAGTTGTCTGCTATGCCAAAATGCCAAGATCATTTGTTAAGCGATAATGCTGGTTCAAAATTACCATAGTTCCTTGTGATATGAAGGTGTTCATAATTGTCCCCTGCCGGTTTCACCAGAGGGGACTTAAGGTTTGCGCTCTGTCCGCAAGTCTGGCAGTCAGTCATTCTGTCACAATTTTCTGGATCCTGCGATAATTTTTAAAGTTCTTTATATTTTTTCATGAAACTTGAAATATGGATAGATGGCAATATGGACATTATGCACGTCATTTCATTTTGTTCCTACGTCAAAAATTCTGGTTGCTATGACGACAAATATATTTAAAAAAGAATTTAAAAAATCTGACAATGGTGCAGCCCGTAGGGGACATAAATTGCTTGACAATAGTCTTGTTAATTATTGTTTTACATTAAAAATCAGTTAAAAGCAAAAACAAATCTGCAACTTAGAATATGATTAATGTGTTATATCTTTTGTCTTTCGTGTCTGGATGTTGTATATATTTGTCCTGTAATCCATCTTGAGGTAACTCTCTTGTTGTATGACATTTTTATACCCCCACAAACAAGTTTAGGGGGTATATACCCCCACAAACGAAGTTTAGGGGGGTAAATATAAGTGAGCTTGTCTGTCGGTCGGTCTGTCTGTCGGTATTGGTTGTCCGCTCTCTAACTCAAGTTGTTTTCATCCGATCTTCACCAAACTTTATCAGAAGTTGAATGTAGATGATGTCTAGGCCAAGTTCGAATATGGGTCATGCCGGGTCAAAAACTAGGTCACGGGGTCACTTAGTGCTATTTAAACATTCAGCATGTTGTCCGCTCTCTTAGTCAAGTAGTTTTCATCCAATTTTCACCAAACTTGGTCAGAAGTTGTATCTAGATGATGTCTAGGTCAAGTTAAAATATGGGTCATGCTGGGTCAAAAACTAGGTCACGGGGTCACTTAGTGCGTTTTAAACATTGAGCATGGTGTCCGCTGTTTTTTGTGCAGACAACATGTAAAATATTCTGTGTCAAGGCGGCATGTGGGGGTATTTCTCACGTCTGTGACAAAGCTCTAGTTTGAATGTGATGCTTTTTAACTAAACAAAGAGGTTTATTAAGGGTTGATACTATTTTTTGCAGACTCTAGATGGAACAGCAGTTGAAAAATCTGAGAGAATTATTGCAACAAAGGTATACATTTCAAAGGTCCATATAAGATGCGCATATGCGTGAAATACGCATGACACATATCTGAATACGCATGAATTGAAATTCTCGGTATTAAACAAAATCTTAAAATCTACAAAACACATTTAGAGCTATTTATAATAGGCATAGCTTTATTGCATTAATTCAAAGTAAACCTCTGTTATTGTCATGCCTAAGACATTCAAATTTCCCAACAAACAATAAATTCCTTTGACAACACATGTACATGTACTAGTATAATTACACATTACCTTTCACATAGAATGTGTATCTTACACGTTCTTAAAGTTAAAAATGTTTTCATTTCAGAACTACGGAGTAATTCGAGCCAGGATTGTTCAACAACAGCTTGGATATAAAAAGAAAAGGGTAAATGATGCATTTACTTATTTTTAGGGTATTGTTTTCTTTGGAGATATAATTGCCCTTTGTTTCTGAGGTGAGCGACCTAGGGTCTATAGCCCTCTTGTAAGATATTATCATACACTTAGACTTAGTATTTTAATCCCTTCCCCAGGATAAGGAGAAAGAAGAGGCAAGGATAGCATCAGAAAAAGAAAATCAAGAGAAGGCAGCTGCAAAAGCAGAGGCTGAGAAAAAGCCTGGCTTTGATGGCACCTGGTACACAAATATTAATGCAGAGTAAGTGTTGTATCTCTGACACATGTTTTTCGCAATTCTGTTTGATGGAGAATGATTGAACTTCGCTTCGGTAATTAAGAATAGATGATATAAGTTTATCAAACAAATCTAGTCTGTGTTTCACCGTAATGTCGGTAAACTTGAGAAGGTTTTTGTTCATCTTCAATATCCCAATAAATCCATGACTCTGCAGACCAAAATTGTGTGCACTCTTCTAACAGCAATTACATCTTTTTAATTTGTACAATTTGTTTTTTCAGAGATAAAGAAAAACGTGCCAAGAAACAAGCAGAGGAAACAGAGGAAGAATTTAAAAAAGACAAAGAGTAAGACATAATGATGCTATAATAAACTGTCGAGTCTCTTTTTGTTCGTTGGACTAATAAAATGTTTCTTTTCTGCTTGATTATTTTAGAAGGAAATTAAGAAAGAGAATTTCCAAATGTGAACAGATTTTAATAAAATCACAACTTTATAACAAGAGAACACTATCCTGTAACCGAAATCAACTTCAAGATCTTATTTTTTGAGCCGCACTTTGGGAAAAGTGGGCTTAAAACATGTAGGTAAAGTGTCGTCCAAGATTAGAACAAGTCTTCCCGCCTTAAATTGATTTTCTCTTAGTTGAGACTTCCTTTAAAGGAGAAATACCATAAAAGCGGAAAGTGTCGTTCCTGATTAGCCTGTGCACACTGCTCAGGCTAATCTGAGATCACACTTTACGCACTTTCATTAAGCCCTTTTTTCCCAGAACAAGGCACATGTTTTTGGATTCTTTCTCATTTTCCTGTTAGGTTCTGGGACACCAAGTCAGTGTTCAGTCCAGAGGAGCGATTAAAGGCCCACAAGAAACTGGAGGAGCAGAAAAACAGAGACAAGAAACGAGAGTAATCTCCCCTTTTGTCTGTTTTATTTGATTACTTCTTCAGAAAAACTTGCTACAATTTATTTGTTATTACAAAAAAACTTATGTTTTGCTGCCCTTAACAAGCAAAATAGACTGTTAGATTTTACAACTTTAGTAAGCTGAATTGTGTAAAATTCTTGTGGCCGATTGAGAATTTTTCGATGTTATTACCAGTTGAAAACCGGTTTAGTGATTTTATTATCAGGCGAAAACCGGTATTGTGGTTTTATTTCCAGTTTACAACAGGTATTTCGATTTTATCACAAGTTTAAAACCGGTATTTCGATTTTAATACCAGTTTAAAACCAGTATTTCAATTTTATTACCAGTTTAAAATCGGTATTTGAATTTATTACCAGTGTATAACTGGTATTTCCATTTTATTACCAGTTAAAAACCGGTATTTCGATTTTATTACCAGTTTAAAACCGGTATTTCAATTTTATTACTAGTTTAAAACCAGTATTGCTCCTTGAGTTTGTATAGAACAAACGATCAGTTTCAATAAAATGTCTTAGGCTAATACATGTATAACCATTGGACTTTTCTCAAGTGAATTACACTTTTATGTTGTTGGTTTTTTGTTAATATGTTGTGAAACATTTCAATGTAAATGTATTTATTTTATTATCAAGACATTTATTTATTTATCAAGTGTAATTGTTTCAGAGATGCTAAGAACCCTCCTAAACCTCCTCGACGACTATTTGCAGACGACGGCCGTCCACTGAATGTCAATGAAGCAAAGTAATAAAACTAAATTTACAAACATTTAACACATTTTGTGTCTTATAAGTTATCATTTGATTTGAAGTTTTGGGTGTGTGAAAAAAAAAGAATCTTAAGAATTGCCAGACAATCGTTCTTATTATTTGTCAAAAACAACTTAAATGAATCATTTTTTAACCACACTATGCCAATACTGAAGATTTCCTTTTTTATTTTGCAGAATCGACTTTAAGTTGACTGAAGACGAAACAGAGAACTCCTACCTTTTGGATTATCAATGCTACAAGTATGCATTCTAGCAGTTCATTATTTGAACCGTATTATGCTCAAATGGGTTTAATTCCACATGGCGCGAGCGAAGATCCAGACCAGCCTGTGCATCCGCTCAGTCTGGTCAGGAGCTACCATGTCCTCTAATGACAGAACTAAACCGTGAGTGACTGTATAGTGCACAGGGTAGCTCCTGACCAGACTAAAAGGATGGCATAAGACCCATTTCCGCATGACGCTGGTCTTTTGTTTTTTATGCCCCCTTTCGAAGAAAAGGGGGTATATAGTTTTCGCACTGTCCGTCAGGCGGTCAGGCTGTNCTGAAAATGTAAAAAATATGAAAAAATAAAGAGGGTGATATATAGAAAACACGATAGTTATTGTTAACAGCGAAAAAATAATCTACAAACTGCAGCAGATGACATATGTAACAAACAACAAAATTTAAATATTGAACACCTGTTATGCAGCAAACTAATAGTTTAATAAAATGTAGGCGCTGTATTTCTCAAAAACATTTACACAGTTATACTTTTATGTAGTGACAAAGTTACAGTTGGGGGCATCCGTGTCCTGTGGACACATTTCGTGTTAGCATTCAACTTCTAGGTTGATGATCAAATCAATGCGAAAAACATTAATCCTTGTTTGGTAAATTTTTGGTACGTAGTTCAACGTCAAGCCAAAATGGAACGACGGTAAAAGAAATAGTTTTGTTATTATGCATGTCTTGTGTGAAAATGTATAGGAAATGATTTGTTTGGATCTGTGAAATGGAACCTGAGCTTTTTTATTTCACATGAGCACAATGTGCTGATTGTCAGTTATCGGGTTACCGTGAGACGTAGTCCTTCCTTGACATGACATGCGTGCGGCCATGAACTTTTTTTCAAACAACATCTCCTGAACAAGAGGGCAGAATTGGATGAAACTTAAAAGGAATGTGAATTTAGTGGAACTCTATGAAAATTATTCACATCATTTCGATCTGTTGATGAATTAAATCACAGTTTTTATGTCCCCCAGTCTATACTGGGGGACATATTGTTTTTGCCCTGTCTGTTTGTTTGTTGGTTTGTTGGTTTGTTTGCACAAACTTTAACATTGGCCTTAACTTTTGCAATATTGAAGATGGTAACTTGATATTTGGCATGAATGTGTATCTCATGGAGCTGCACATTTTGAGTGGTGGAAGGTCGAGGTCAATGTCATCCTTCAAGGTCAAAGGTCAAATATATGGGTCAAAATCGCTCAAAAGGGGACATAGTGTTTCACAAACACATCACTTGTTTCTTTCGCAAATCACCGTTGGAACCACAAGGCCCAAATTTGGTTTGTAGCATTGTATTGTGGTTCTCTACGAAATTTGTGCAAAGTATCCCCTGGTGTTAAAACTGGCCCGGTACCGGGGTCACTAGTTTAAAATGAACTTAAACCCCACAGTTCAAGGCTTTCATATTTGGAAGTAGCATCATCTACAGGTCAACGAGTTATGTACCACTGAGCTACAGTACCTCAGGTGAGCGTCCATGCATCCTCAGGGTCCTCTTGTACAGTTTGTTTCCGTTTGCTCTATCACTGAGAATAACATATCTGTACGTCCAAGAGGTTGGGCACTTTCAATATTTCAATTGTTCTACAATGTACAATTGCTTTTATTGACATGTGATAAAGCTTTCAGATGTACTACAAGAAATAAACATTTATAGTTGATATTGACTTTTATAAATCGGTTTATTGCTACAATGTAATAATCTTGAGTTTTGTGGGATTCCAAACTATAATTACGCTATTTATAGGTGTGTGGTATTTTATCTCCTTTTTATAAGTGTTTTGAAGAAAATTATAAATTATAAATCGAGTTCTACATATTTTTTGTAAGCATGTCGTTAATTTAAATCGTATAAGTTTATACAACATTGACATGAATACTTCTCTTCATTAGCTTAGCGGCACTTAGTGTGTGACTATTTCTTCAGGCATTGAATTGTATTCAGCAATGTCGTTTCCCACAAACCTGCGTACTGTTTGCTTTAATAATCACATGCTATATATACCCGGTTTGTTCTTTAAATTGTTGGGGAGGTCCGGAGGTCTTGGGTTATCACAGCTATTTCCCCAGTGCCGCATTTGACTTCTCTTTTGTTCGCTTAAAAAAAGAGGGAAATGCTCGTCAAAGCTCTACCCTATGTATTTAGGGACAAATATATTCACTCGAATACTAACAGGAATTGAAATTATAAATTTCACAAGTTAAGGAAAAGCCTTACACTGTTTTGATAATTTATGTGCGCCCCAAGGATGTTACAAATACTGAACTTTAAATAATATTTTAACATGTTTTTATTTTCTTAAACGTATGTCATGTTCAGTGGTATTGACTTTATAAAAAGTAACATGTTTTCGCATATTACATAATTGTATAGTACAACAAACTGAATATCGGTTTGAATATTTATGGTACTGTCTTAAATATAATGAAATTCGTTTTCTCTGTAACACTAAATGGGTCTTTAGAAATATGCGGAATGTGTATGTTATTTAACTTCTTCATAATGTCGCATTCGACTGTTCTTTGAGTCGATTTATAAAGAGGTTAACTCTTGTCCTAGCTCTTATAAATGTATAGAGAAATACATATATTCCACGCTTAATTATAATTATCCATGTCACAAGTATTGAATTTATAAAAAAGTAAAAGTACTCTCACGGCTTTGACGACTGTGCTGATTTTCTTTAAGGTTTGCTTATTGAACAGCAAATAAAATATGTTAATAAAATATATAATAAATGATACAATTCCCATATAATATGTGGTACAATACAACGAATTTCGGGAATTGAGCTATATTCAACATTTTTATTTCCCATTATCTTGCGGACAGTATTTGCAGTTATCACACGTATGCTGTATATACCTTTCTGAAAATTAAGTTCTCATGTACATATATTTGTTTTGGAAATGTATTCATTGGGTACTAGTAACACAATTTGATCTGTATTTTGCATGGGATTTCAAACTCTGAGTGTACTTATATAAATATGTTGAAGGCTATATTTAGCATATTTGTTTACACTAAAATATTAGCGATAACTACTTATAACTACAAACATGTAAACCAAAAGTTAATGCTTAAAGTAATTACTAACAATTAGACCACATAATATCACCGATAGTACATTTTCAGAATACTTCCCAACAAGTGGTGATTACATAAATATTCACTTTTTAATTTGTACATTAATTTATTTCGCGTTTCGGTTAATTGAATAACATTTTCACTTCGTTGTTATGTCACACAAATTAGTATTGTGTGCAGCCGTTAATTACCGATTTCAAAAATGCCTTTTTCGAGCATCATCTAAAATTTCTATGCCCTTTTCTTGGACTCTTATGGGACGAATACTGTGAAAGTTTTTGAATGTGTTTCCAACGTGGGCAATAATTGTGTTCTATTAATAAATTAATGTACCCTAATAACGTTATAACATGTTATTTTCAACAAATATTGACAAAACCATTAATATCAAAAGCACTACACAATTTCACAAAAACGTATTATCCAAATTTCAAGTATACTCTTGTATGCGTTATTCAAGTTTAAATTCGTTTCAAAATATTTAAGTCATACTTTTTTACGAGATCATATATTTCCAGCTTGAATGTATTACGTTTACTAACTTGCGTAAAGAATGGCGAGAAATACCAGCATATATATACCTTAAGTGGAGCAAACTGTTTCGGGGTCCGGAGGTCTTGGGTTTTCAGCTATAAACGCCCAATTCCCCATTCGACCTTCTTTTGTCCCATAATGAATGGATTATTCAATAATGTATACAGACGGATAGTAGAGATGAAATGAAAATAATAATAATCTGCGAACTGTGTTTACGGAACATTAATATATACTATATACAGACCAAGTATGGAACAAAAAAGGTTTTCAAGCATGGCGATGAACATCCCCATACTCTCTCACCAAATGATGGTTCCTGTCAAACAGATTCCTGCCATCTTCGGGAAAGCAGCGTTAAAATCTCCGCTCTGTCGCTTCTTTTATTGAACATGACAGAGTTTGGAGATCACCTCTTTTAGTATCTGTCCCTTAAAACAAAGACAGAGGCCACTATATCACTTGTGGTATTAAGTTTTTGTGCCGTCACTGCATGCCTTTTTAAATTTATTTTGTTGTTTTTTTCTTTTCCAGGTATTTAGATACAAGTATGATAGATGTGGATGTACAGCCAACGCATATACGGATTACAACAAAGGGAAAGGTACATTGAAAATTATGGAATATCTAGTATAACTGTTAGATGTATATAGTACGTCGATCAAATTATTTCTTCTGAAAGAATAACGGACTTACATTTGTTAAAACTACACAAACGTGGATAATTGGTTCCTGTATATTATTATATTATAGTTTGAAAATAAATTAACACATGAATGTTTATTGCAGACCTTCCAGTTGTGTTTAGAACAGGAGGTGAACGCTGATACAAGCTTTTGTCAAAGATCTCAAATTACAGGACACTTGCTAGTGACCATGCCAAAGGTTTGATTTAATTTGTTATTTTATTGTGCTCGTCTCAACTGTTTAACATAATCATGTTGTTTAAATGTGTAATCAAAACAATTAAAGAAGTATTGCAATTGTAATTAATTGATTTATATTAATTAAATACTTTCAATACAGTAGGAATATTTTATTTGTATTACATCTTAAATAATTGTCTATAATATTAAATAAGGTATAAAACATGAATGCGGTGTTCCGGTCGGTTGTATCGTGAGATTGTGTGACATTGTAGTTTTATTTCACTAGCTCGCATTGCGGTTGGAATACAATATCGCATAATCTACGATTGCGATACAACTAACCGGTACACAACATTATTGTTGAGCGCGTATATTACATTTATTATATACATTCTTATAATAAAAACAACTAAACAACAAGACACAACGCAACAAATGATGTATTAATTCGGAATTTGAAATTTGCATTATGTAGAATTACACGAACATACATATGCCATCATGATGTCATTGTAAGGTCGTTGATTTTTCCTCTTTTTGTTTTAACCTTCAAATATGGAAAATGATTTGTTAGTTTAAATTATGGAAATTCAATCTTGCCCATTGTATTTTAAAAACAAAAATACTTGACGTATTCTGGTCCGATGATCTATCGGTATATAATAAATACCTTTACCTTACTTGCTATTTTATACATTTGGAATTTTAGATGATTGAAATTATTATGCTTATAATAAGTTCTTTAACAATAACCACTGATTCAGGCACAGCAGATTGGCAAATCTTCACCAACACCGGCAAAGTCCAGCAATAACAACAAGGAAAACGAAGACAATGAATCGCCAGCTAAAACAAAACGGTAAGCGCTTATACACGAGTTGTTTATTGCCTATGTAGACGATGATTGTCATAGAAGTCTGAATGAGCTGCCCGTCTTTCGTCTGTTAAACATCAATTTGAATAAAAAATTCACGTACACGCAAATTTTGAATATAGTTTCTAGTTATCTTTAAGAACAGCATGTAATACAGTTACATTTGTGTAAATGGTTCATTTGAAGCAGGCAAATTTTTACAGCTTGTACATTGTAAATACTCGCTATTTATTAACAAAATATTCACTGCAAATTTGTCATGTATTGCTCATTAATTTGCAGAACACATGTGGAAAAGCTTGAGGTAGACGAGTCTGCCAGAAAGACATTAGATATTGGCAACATCGTGAAGGACAAGAGCGAGGTCACTGTACCTTCCCTTGGCTCATGACCGCTTGGCAAAAAGCCGGAGGAGAAACCGTTTAGTGAAAACTTTGTGGACAACCCTGACGTGCCACCGTTGGAATGAGTCGAACACATTGTAGATTTTGGATTATGGATTATTGGAGAAGAAGAGTTGAATCATCTCACGGCAATTTTATTAGAGCTGAATAAAACTGTTGCCAATTTGAGAATGTTTAAAGCAGAAAACGGTTGCCTTTGTGTTCTGACAAAAATGTGTTTATGTTTGAGCTATGTTTGAGATAGGTTTACAATTAATTTACTTTGGTAAATCCAGTCTTGTCGTTGCTTATTTGTTAAATTTGGAAACATACGATAGCTAAAAATCGTCTTGACCCACACAAATTTCTTGTACATTAAGTTTGAAAAACTAAATTTTTGACCGGAACGCGAATGAATTATTTAACCATATTTTTGTTATGTGACCCACGATATGCTCTGAACCAGAGTATTTGATGTTTGTAACATGGTCAAAAGAAATAGCTAATATGAATGTGTTGTGAACTAAAATATAATCGGGATATAAGTGTTTTATTAATGTTTAAAGGTAAAAAAATGCTGTACATTGTCTTTTCAACGGATTCATTATCGTTCACGAGTGTTATTGACTTTAATTGCCATAATTCCTAAGTACGATCAGTTGTTCATATAAAAGCTCATAATACAATTGTACATCTACTTGGTTTATTCAATAATTACAAATCAATAAACTTTCACGTTTATATAACAAAAGTAAAAATAAAAGATGCTTTTAACTTACTTACCAATGAATATTGTTAAATCACATTAAAAACTTTAATGTAATCAGAATTTAAATAACAAAAAAGATTGTAATCTAGTTTAATTTCACCTCCTATTCAGAGTGTTCTGCTTTAATTACCTAGTGAATACTGAATATTTACTTAAAATATGTTTGATCCTTACGCGACTTTTTACTGAATAATAGTGTATACTTATGGTGACAAGCCGAGGACATACACGTCAAAGAATTGAATTGAAATAAAACCAATGTACTCTGCTGTACCATCTAATGTTAATGTTTTGGGTTGGTAACAGTATACAATGCAGAGATTTTAGAGATACATGTACATGTATATTTAACATTTACAAATGAGATTTTTTTACTAGAAAGTTCATAATTCAAATACCTTTATTTTTATCCAATCTTTTCTTTTTCTTTTGAAGTCATGTAGTGTAACTCGCCCTTGAGTCGATTTTGCCCTTGAGTCAGACATTTATATCTGACATAAGTTTTGTTTGACATAATTTGAGACTTCGTAATTAACATCCTTGGGACTCAAAATTAATAAAATTTCTAATATACATGGTTTCAAATATTGCCTCACGATGAAATTGGATATGTAACCGAACGTGGACATTATTGTCGTAAACAAAGCGCACTAACTTACTCGGCGTTTATCGGCAAGAATATTAATATTTGTCAAATTAACATAAATTTGAAGATCATTAAGTTATTTTGTATAGTTGTTTGATCCTTATTATTTTTAATGGACATGATTTACATTATTTTCCAATTAGACACGATTCTTGTCATTGATCCTATTGCAAAGATGTTTGTGGGAGCAGGGAACGACAACTCTGTTGGGAGAATGAGGCGTTTACCCAATATTAGCGAATGTCTGTGATCGTTATTTACTAATCATTATGCATCAATTATAATGCTATTTAAATCAAGTATCTTAACATCAAACGAATGTTTTCTACGTGCAGTGTTAAGTAACTTTGACATCATTGTTGAGAGCTTTTCAAAATAAACAACTTCAGGAAATGGGTAAACTCACTATTAAAACGACATTTACAATACCTCTTTAATACGCACGTTAACGAATGAGGTTTATTTTTTTTTGTCATATGCTATCAAATAAATATAAAATGTTCGTTATAATGAAATAAAATGCACAGATCACTTCAAACCTTCTCGTGTTACAGTGACTAACGCGTCAGCACGCACAAGTTATACGGACCTCTGAGCAATGTCTTTGGTCCGTTCAACGTGTTAAGGTTGACTGGGTGGTCACTATAATGTGAGGAGGCCCTCGGTAGTATGTACTAGTTATTTGATATTATTAGTACTTATTGAAAATAGCCTTCAAAAGTTAAAGTTTTCTTACTGTTAAGTATTAAGTTTAGATAATTTATGTAAACAGCTTATACAGATTATATTCTCTGTAACCTGGGAATTAGGTATATTTCATTATCCTTGAAATGATTAGCAAACAGAAAATCGTAATTCGCATTTTTAACCACGTTGTATTGGGAGGCAAATTTGCTTTGTTTAGAAAAAGTACTCAGCTTATTTTAATTGGTATTAAATACGTTTTATGTGAAAATAATAGTTTCAAGACGTATATTTTTTTTCTCGATAACTAGGTTGCTATCAAGAATCTAAACTCGATGATTAATCGATATCAGTGGACGATCTGCCCATCACTAAAGTGGTTGTCATTCAAATTTAAACTCGCTGAACACTTGTTTCAAGGTCAACGGCGAAAGGTCAATTACGAATATTTGGGCTTTAAACNTCAGCGATAAAGGCGCGAACGAATTCGCTAAATGGGAGGCGATGTTCCAAGTGTGGATTAAAAGCGTTTATGGGTTTGCCCGTGACACCACATGTCTGCACATGTGTAGATACCGTAATTAAGATAAGATATCACGCGTCACCTTTAAATAACATGCTAAATGACAATCAAGACCTTATTCATGCTAGGGACCTACACAAATAGGTCTATGTACATGCTGTGTTTTATTACTCTTAAAAGAATGCAGATGGTCCTTATTTCTACTAATTACGTAATAACTTATATTTAAAAAAAAAACGAACTATTATGTGGATGTCAGATCGATGAAAGAAACTATTTAAATCTTCAAATATATTCGATAAAACCGTTTCGCTTCCTTGTTTTGCGTAGGGACCTATACAAACATATATAGGTCCATGTTTTTTTCTTCAGTACCGTTTTGGAGGCGCGCGAGAGTATTCAGAGGCGGGTAATCCGGGAGGTATCGATTTCTGGGATTGTCTATAATGTTAGGAGGCCCTCGGTTATATGTACTAGTTATTTGATATTATTAGTACTTATTGCAAATAGCCTTCAAAAGTTAAAGTGTACTTACTGTTTAGTATAAAATTTTGATACTTTATGTAAACAGCTTATACAGATTATAATCTCTGTAACCTGGAAATTAAATATATTTCATTATCCTTGAAATGATTAGCAAACAGAAAATCGTAATTCGCATTCTAACCACGTTGTATTGGGAGGCAAATTTGCTTTGTTTAGAAAAAGTACTCAGCTGATTTTAACTGGTGTTAAACACATTTTGTGTACAAATAATAGTTTCAAAACGCATATATTTTTCTTGATTACTAGGTTGCTATCAAAAATCTAAACGCGATGATTAATCGATATCAGTGGACGATCTGCCCATCACTTAAGTGGATGTCATTCAAATTTAAACTCGCTGAACACTTGTTTCAAGGTCAACGGCGAAAGGTCAATTACGAATATTTGGGCTTTAAACCGAT
Organism: Dreissena rostriformis; assembly: GCA_007657795.1. Taxonomy (NCBI): domain Eukaryota; kingdom Metazoa; phylum Mollusca; class Bivalvia; order Myida; family Dreissenidae; genus Dreissena; species Dreissena rostriformis. Next base: position 150,378 of record VMBQ01001622.1, on the reverse strand, counting down.
TGAATGCAAATGATAAATTGCATGTAGTAGTGAGAGTAAAACAAACAAACAATGCACTTGAATATATGATTTATTAAAAAAAATAAAAAATAAACGAGGCAGAGAAAAAAGATCCAAAAAACTAAAACAGTTATAAATAGACATTATCTTGTTCATTGTTAAAGATGAAATAGAGTTAGTTGCGTATTTACAGAAAAGTTGAATTACATATTAAACACATTCTACTAAGTATTATTTATTTTGAAAGTAAACACCGCCCCCAAAAAGATAAAATATACACATCATACTATTGAAAATATATACTTACAAAACATAACTACACACTGTTAATACAATTGTGACATTATAATTCATAGTGTTTATAAACAAAAATGGCATGATGTTTGCTTCTGTCGAATTTTAACTACTGATCACTTCTTCAATCATTGTAATCAATAAGTAAGTTAAAAACTCGACATGCGTTTTTTCATATATATAATGAATTTTTGATGGTAATTTAATATTTTAATAATATCAGTTTTATTAAATATTATTCAAATTCTGATAGTAATCCTACACACTTCGTCATTAAACATTATTCAAAAGATAATAATAAAAAACAAAAGCAAACAAAACAAACAAATATAAAACACAAAGACTAAACTGTATAAAAACATATTCAGATGATTAAAACCTCATTTGACATTCCAAAAAGTTGATAACATACCCTAAATACGTATTAAAACCTATATACAATAATTGTATCGAGGTCAGAGTCCACATATGATATACGAAACATATATATATATATACTTTAAATCTGACTCAGTGGATTCGAAATTCACAGGAAATCTATAAAAGATTGTTTATAAGTGTTATATTTCCTGGCTTTGTTGTTTTGTTGTTGTGCATGTCATCACGAAGTTGTACCTGGATTCTCGTCCGGAACTATTCTCGGAATCTGAAACAAAGTTCAACTTAAGGTATTCGACATTACACACTTTTTTGTAACACACTTTTACGGATTATATATATTTTTAACCCGAGAATAATCACTCTAGAAACAAATACATGTAGTAAATGTCTTTTGACTAATACCTTAACGGAAGCCTGCTTGAATGACAGAGCCATGGATCTCCACGTTCTATACCTTGGGGCGTCTGGTTCATCTGAAAATGTTCAATGAGTCGAATCATGAATACAAAACATATCTATATACACCCAGTGTGTTTTTATAGTGAACTTAACCCACAACACAACACAGCCTTGCATTCGCTAATACTAACATCGTATCAGTATAAAGCACTTGTTTAAAAAATATCTTACAATCATGCTAACGCAACGAACAAAACAATATATTTAAATATCTCACATTAATTAATACAACGCAAACATTATAAGTTATTTTGAAATAACGTGACGTTTTTGAACGATATAAAGAACACAGGGCTTTATTTTATTTCCAGCTTCACATTAAAAATATAATAAATATTCAATTGAAAGAGTAAGTTAATACGCATACCACCCACACCATAAGAAACAAACACACTTACTTCCATGGTGAACTTCTTTGAATGGCGATCTCCAAAATACCTGCNAAAGTAAACACCGCCCCCAAAAAGATAAAATATACACATCATACTATTGAAAATATATACTTACAAAACATAACTAAACACTATGTTAATACAATAGTGACCTTATAATTCATAGTGTTTATATACAAAAAATGGCATGATGTTTGCTTCTGTCAAATTTTAACTACTGATCACTTCTTCAATCAATGTAATCAATAAGTAAGTTAAAAACTCGACATGCGTTTTTTCATATAAATAATGCATTTTTGATGGTAATTTAATATTTTAAAAATAACAGTTTTATTAAATATTTTTCAAATTCTGATAGTAATCCTACACACTACGTCATTAAACATTATTCAAAAGATAATAATAAAAAAAACAAAAGCAAACAAAACAAACAAATATAAAACACAAAGACTAAACTATATAAAAACATTTTCAGATGATTAAAACCTCATTTGACATTCCAAAAAGTTGATAACATACCCTAGATACGTATTAAAACCTATATACAATAATTGTATCGAAGTCAGAGTCCACATTTGATAAACGAAACATATATATACTTTAAATCTGACTCGGTGGATTGGAAATTCACAGGAAATCTATAAAAGATTGTTTATAAGTGTTATCTTTCCTGGCTTTGTTTTTTTGTTGTTCTGCATGTCATCACGAAGTTGTACCTGGATTCTCGTCCGGAACTATTCTCGAAATCTGAAACAAAGTTCAACTTAAGGTAGGGGTCTAACTGTTGATAAGTGTTACTAAACATGTTATTTACCGTGTAAACCATTGCGTTGTTTAACAAGTTATTGAAGCCAGCATACATACATACGTTAAAAACAACAATCGGCGCATTTTCAGTATTTGAACATGTGAACGTTTAGTTTTATGTGTTCACTCGTAAACACTATTTAAATCTTTGCACACTCTAATAAAATCACAGATATATAATTTTTAAGGTAGGGATGGCAACGATTATTTGAACGTTTGAATATTGGAGTAATACAAATTATTCATTTTTTTTGGCTGTTCGAATACATGTTATGTTATTAAGAACAGAAATGTCTATATTAGTGCCTAATAACCGACACTCCATACTGCGTATGGATATCAAGTACACGGAATGTGTCAAAATTGAACTGTCACACTTTTGTACACACTTTTGTTGTGTTGACATCCGCGCTTTATTTACAAGCACATACTACACAATTCAATCATATTAATTAAACATGCTTTTCGGCGCCTATCTTTAGTCATGTTCGAAACAGTAAGCTTTGAACAAATCAACGCATGCTCTTGTATACCTGTTAGACCCATGTATAGCGTTTCAAAGTAGTTTTGACTGCACTTTCTTAGTTTTAGCCACCTTCTTGGATAACATGCGGAGTTATGGTCATTAACGAAATGAGTCGATTGTAGTCGAAATTCATTACAGTAACAATACCTTAACATCTCAAGGCAATCAGCAATAATAATGTACATTGACAAATAATACCGATTTAGGTTTTCCAGCCTATTGATTTGCTTAATGGCCTTCCTCGTTTTTATTTTGGCCACAATACATATCGCTGTGAAAATTCCTATGGCCAGAATCAGACCGCCCGCCACAAACACCAATAATCAGCTTGATATTGTCTGAAATATAATCAGTTACATAGTTATAATGTGATAAATTGCTCGTCATAGAAACACCAACGATAAGCTTGATATTTTCCGACAGACAGCAAACAACAGTGTTAAAGTATGCTACAATGTTCTTCACAGACTTAACAAGGATCAGCTTGACATTGTCTTAAAGATAAAAAATAACCTTTTTTTTAGTCTGATATACCGCCCGTCACGGAAACACCAACGAACGGCTTGACATTGTCTGACAGACAGAACATTAAACAATTGTAAAGTATGATATACTGCCCACCACAATACTACCAACGATCGACTTTACATAATCTGCAATACAAATAACGACTCTGTTATCGTATGATTAATATACGAAGAAGTTCGTGTCAACAGTCGTGTCTAAGCAGACTTAACGAAAAACGCTACACCGTTTTAAAAGTATATAGGGTTAAGTGCAATCATTTACTAACACTGTTTTTTTTTAAAAACAATCATTCATTAAAAACTTTTGTATTGTTGCGAATATACTGGTGGTTGTACGTCAATCAATGTTTAATAACGTAGCTGTATGATTATCAGTAATATTTAAAATGAAAACTTTCTTCCAAAATATCAAACAGGAATTTTGATACGTTGCATTTACAATCTATTTTTGTGATATGTGTTTCACTTATACAAGTGCTGTACCTACTGACACTGTTCTTATAAATTGTATTATTTATTGCAACACATTTGATGATAACATAGATTGGAATAAAACTAAATGCCCTACGTACCCGTGGGCACATTGTTCACTACGCACGAGGGCACACCGTCCGTGACGTTACACGCCGTTCCGTATTCACATCGTCCTCCTATGATCTTTTCGTACAAACCACATAGCATGGTGGCGTTAGCGAGTTGTTCTGCACAGGACACATGAAATCATAGTGATCATTAGTCACCATTTAAGTTGTCGAAGCAAGTTTTTGCATTTAAGATAAGTTTGACTTTTGAATAACCTACTTAGTGTTATCAGTACTGACATAAAGTATATCACAAGTGTAACCCTCATTTGGTGAAATAATGAGTCATTCAGCTCGATTTCATAAAATGAATGAAATCTTAGAAACTAAATTCCCTTAAAGATATTGACTGATTTATTAGGCGGTAGCTGATTTTGGTTAACACAAATATTCACCCACCTGAGATTGCCTTTACAGGCTTTCCGTCATACGTGATGTTTGTTCCTTTTGCAAGATCGACTAGTACTTTGTTAACATCCGTAACCTCGTCAGCAGTGAGGTTGTAGAAAAGTGTGTAGTCTACTACTAGGCTTCCCTTCCTGTACAAACGATAGCAAGGAGAAGCATTCGTATATAATATTTTTTAAACAATTTAAAAGTGTTATAAAATATTCGTGATTTTCAACCAATGCATTCCAAAAACATATAAAACAGTACAAACACATAACAAAATCGCATATAAAACAGCATACCGTATATCGTTAATGACAATTTTGAAATTTGTAATGAACCGCAACAGGTAGGTCCGTAGCTGCAATGAAACATGTGAAGTACACAAGATACATATATTGCATGTATAATATGTAATAAAATCCATCGTGTTTTTAAGATGTGTAGCAAATTATTAAAATAAAACATCTTCTTTTTAACATTATTTTTATACATTGTTTGCAGTGTTAAATACATAACGGAAATGAATGTTATCCTTAACGTCCGAAGATCAAATACGGAGCATTTTCATTGGCTTCATATTCGTTGACAGACATATCGCATAATGTAAAATTAGCCTAACGGTTGTCAACACATATATATGAGTTCACTTAGACAATAACTTATTCAGATTTTTAATCAATTTCTAAATAACACGCTTTTTTTATATGCTGGTAAATAAAAACACCAGACAAAAATCGTCATATCACGCCTATTGAACACATACTGGATCTTCGGTACTTAACTCATTTTCAGACCCTATATGAATCATATAATACAAACTCAACGAGGGCCGTTTTTTATTTATTGCATATTCCAAGATATTGTATCGTAGCTTAATAAACTAAAGCAAATGCCTTGGGTACATACCGATAAGGTGACCTTTTCTGCAACCACTGCAAAATCCTTGTCTGATGTAAGATTGATACCTTGATCGTCAATGTTCAGTGTAATTTGCAGGGGTAATTGGGCATATTTTTCTGAAACTACAAAATTGTATAACGTGCAATTATATAAACGGACCCTTTACAAATCATATAAGTTCTTGTTAAGATCAACCCAACGAATTCGGCTTTTCGCACATGGTCTTGTACATGCAAGTTTCGTACAAATCGCAATGCTTCTTTCACATGATGCTATAATATGCATTTCAACAAAATTATGATTTATAAGATTTATACCTTCTGTAACATTCGAACATGTTTTGGAAACATCGTCTTCTACAAAGCCTCTTTTGCAGTAGCAAGCGAAAGAACCATTCATGTTAACGCATAAGGTGTTTTGATTCTTACACACATCTTCTTTGCACGCATCTACATCGATTTCGCAAGCTTTCCCCGTCCAGTTCTCAGTGCACATGCATGTTCCATTGACAATGGCACATGACTGGGTGTGAGAAAGTGTGTGCTCCTTAACGCATGCGCAGGGCTTGGAACATTCACTTCCGTAAGTGTTGCATGAACACTCTGAAAATGCATTAATTTCACAAAGTTTGAACAGGGGAGAATTAATGTATTCGCTTTTCATTCTACGGTTATAACGTGGTTCAATCTATGATTTATTTGTTTGTCGTTAATTTCTTCGAAACATGTCGGTGAATGTACGAATGTTATCATCTAACGCTAAAAATAAAACCCAGAATTTTTGAACGGCTAAACGTGATCTTTTTGAATTTTCATTTATTGTATTGGCATAAAATAATTATACAAAAAAAAGACGTTTCTTTGTCTTCTCAGTTTTTAGTTGGGTCACCGCCTTAGAACAGTTAATGCAAAATTTGCTTGTTTAAAACTCGTTGTGAATAGATAAATTATAACTGTCGGTAAGTGTAAGCTGTTTATCTGCATTTTCTAGAGTGGATCATTTACAGAAGCCAACACAATATGTAAAAACAAAACCATTACTAAGTTAAAATTATTCAAAATAGGCTTTGTAATGTTTGACAAATAAACTAAACAAAAAACGTCACCTGTACAGGTATCTCCTTTGCTGCTCGTTTTGAAACCCGGGTCACAATCGCACCTGTAACTACCAAGAGTATTTTCGCATGTCGAGTTTGCATGACATTTGAAGCCATTTGCTGAATCACACTCGTCGACATCTGTATGACATGTTGAATTCATCCATTCTGTGTTACACGTGCAGCTTCCGTTCACGGTGTTGCACACTGATGTATGTGTCATATCACACAAACACGTGCTTGTACAGCCTTTGCCAAAACGACCTTGAGGACACGCTTGAACAGAAATATCATTTATCATTCACAATGTCAATGGTCTGGAACGTTAATGACGTAATCAGGTATGCGAATAGCCCGTTCTTGTCAATCTGTCCTGGTCGAATTATAGATCAGGGACCGTATCACCAACTAATTATTTGACGGAAGTCCTACTGAACAACATATTTTAAAACTGTAATATTCTTTAAGAGGAATACAACTCAAATGCCTTTGGACTTAAATACCTCTAACTATATATTCTTCATTTAAAACGTTTAATGTATGACCAAAGCTTTTTGTGTAGCTTGTGTATATTCAACTGCTAAACGTGGTTTTCCTCATTCTAAGTCAATTTGTTAGTCTACCGTCTAAGAATGGGTAGGTGAATATGTGTCTCTGAAGTACATGTGGCGTATGTAAACTTAGTTAATTGTTTTCTTCACTGATGTTCCTTTCATGATCTTTTCACTGACAAACTCATTTGAAAGAAAAATCTTATATCTCTAATCTTTTTGGGTAAACTATACAAAGATATATTTTTGCTTTATAACTACACCAGAAATACAAAATCAGCTCTATTCTGTTTTATATTTTGTTTTATTTTATCGATTTTATTATCATTTCACCTACCTTGACACAGACCAGAGCTGTTCTTGAGATATCCGGGGTCACATTCGCATGCAAAACTACCCGACAGGTTTATACATTGTGAATTAGTTGGGCAGACATTTGAAGTAGTCGTACATTCATTGACGTCAACATAGCAGCGTTCACCTTGCCATCCTTTCAAACACGTGCAATTTCCGTTTGTTGGATTGCAAGTCTCAGTATTGGTCACATTGCATTCACATTTCCTGGAACACATCTCACCGTATGTCCAGTTCATGCACTCTGGAAAAGAAATATTCTCCCATATACTTTTGAGTATCGTATGCAACCCAATGCAATACTGTGATTAAACCGTATAAAGAAACCATATAGCATTCGATAACATAAATGTATCTATAACGGACGAGTTCAATTCTCGTTTGTGAAAATATAATTTTTACTATAACTAGTATCGTGTAACAAATTAATAATTAATACCAATTACTTTTATTTAAACAAAAATTTGATTGATATTTTGGAATAAATGTTTTATATGCATTATAAGAAACGCCGATATATACAGCACAATAGTTACCGATACACGTTGCATTATCGTTTTGCAGGAAATATCCAACTTGACACGCGCATTTGTATCCACCCATTGTATTTATACAGTTTTGGCTACATGTTTCCCTACCATTTTCACACTCGTCGATGTCTGCAACAAAAGAGCTAACATACGTTAGTATTTATTGTGATAACGTTATGTAGGCTTTTAGTAAAAAAGGACACATATTAATTTTATCAATATTTTCGTACCAAAGTTTTTTTTATACTATAGTAAAAAAAAAATGACACCCAAACAGTCAGCTAACGCTCAAGAAATAAAAAAATATGATATTAAATAACATACATAAAGGTATTGTCGCAATTCCGATCATTGAATACAAAATAAAAGAATGTGATGTTAAATATTACTTATTTTCAGTTATTTTGCTTACATTTGGAATAAAATAAAATAAAATATAATACGACTGTGATTCATTAATTTCGTATATTGTATATTTAAACAAATAATATTGATTACAGTCAAACCTGTCCAAGAGACCACCTTTTAATAGAGACCACCTGTCCATAAAGACCACAACGATTTCCTCCCAATGCTTTCAATTCATTTCAATCGACCCGGCGAATAAAGACCACCTGTAAACAAAGACCACAACGACCAAATCCCTTGAGTGGTCTTTATTGACAGGTTAGACTGTATTTCTTTTAACATCCGATAAGTAGTACCTGTACACTTAGTCCCGTTGTATCCATTTGGGCAGTACTGCCATTAGAAACGGCACAAGTAGCGTTATCAGAGCAGTTAGCAGATTGATTTAACGTACACTCGTTTTCAGCTGACAAATAAAAAAAAAAACAATAAATATTTAAAATTAACGTGCTAAATCTTCTTAAATTGCAAAAATGGCCTTTCGTTTGAATATTCCATCATTAAAAAACGAACCATAATATAATAGTTATTATTTTGAAAAACTACACTAAACATTAAAATTACCCATGCAAGAATTTCGGTCTGTAAGATTAAGAACGAATCCCGATTCACAAGAGCATCTGTAGCTACCAATAGTGTTGACACATTGTTGTTGACATTCGTTCCCGCCAAGGCATTCGTTTATATCTAAGATAAATAGTAAACTATTTGAATTTGGTTTACACAAATAAGCATATTTATACAATATAATATATAAGAATAACATTTATCTGTGTTAATTTGTATAAACTCGAGTGCGTATTCATGCAAACTAAAAACAACTGTAAGTGCAATTTTCAAATAAATATCTTTCTAGGAACATACGTTTTTCATCGCATAACATGCATACAAAGTCGTCTTCAATGAATACATTGTATCTCTCTATATATCACGTTAAAATGTTAATACGTAATATATAAAATATATAATGCATATACATACACATTATTTGTTATATCAATCACATACCGTTACACTTTCCATTAATGAAAACAAAACCTGCTCTGCAACTACACAGATAACTTCCGGGTGTGTTCATGCATTCCTGATCACACGTGTTCATGGAAGAAGTCCGGCATTCGTTCACATCTGAAATAATTGTTTAATAGTATTTGGACAGTTATTCATTACGAAATACAATAATTTTCGTGTTAACTTAATAACACAGATAAGACATGTACCTACTTTTATTGCTAAATGTGTCTTCTTTTTTTATTTAGGCCTAACAAACAAGTTGATTCTTTCCATGAACTTTTTCCAAAAATGTGGTAGGTCGGTTGTCTTAATTGTTTTGCTTGCTATACATAAGTTTATTTTTCCACTTTAATACGGATGTTCAAGGACAGAAATCACCCAAATCTTTTGTATTACGCCTTTCTTTATTTGTAAATGTTAATTTAGCAAACATTATCAGCCTATAATACCAACACAAATTTAGGATCATCAGCAAAAATTATGAGTCGGTCGGGTTAATGGAAACAAAAAAACTTTTTTTTTAAATTCTAAGGCTGAGTGTTTAGTTTACTTTGATAGTGAATATGCTTTATTACTTAATGAAACGTTTGAGCATCATTTGTATACAATCATATGAATTTGAATTATTATAAACACGTTTAAAGATTGTTGACAAAATACATAAAGGATATATAAGGAAAAAATATAATTGAAGTAACGTCCCAACCTTCGCACTTTCCCGTTGCTATGTTTTTCTTGTAGCCATCTTGACAGACGCATGTGGCGCTGCCCGGGGTGTTCAAACAGTGGGTATTGGCATCATTGCAGACCACCTGATTATCCCGGCATTCGTCGACATCAACGTCGCAAATGACCCCTGTCCAGCCCGGGTCACACATGCAGCCTGAATATCAAGAAGGATTGTTAATTACTGTAGTCGAGGTTGTAATCGATTTTTGCTTTTTATTAAACATTATTTGACTTTTGGATTTAATAATTAGTAGAAGTAGTAATAGTGGTATTAATAGTAGTAGCAGTATAAGAGTATTAAAAGTAGTAGTAGTAGAAGTAGTAGTAGTAGTGTAGTAGAATAACAAGAAGAAGTGTATAATAAGTAGAAGTAGTAGAGGAAGTAGTAGTTGATGTAACAGTAGTTAAATATTGGTTGCGGTGGTGGTAGAAGAAATAGTAGAAGTAGTAGCAATTAAAGAAGTTGGTGTAGTAGTAATAATAATAGAAGTGATAGCCAAAGTCCTTATTGTTATTTTAGTAGTAGCACTAAGGATGTTGTAGCACTGTACATGAAATGCACAAATTATGCAGTGTTGTCATGTTCAAATACCTACCTACGGTAATATTATAT